>CM057224.1:5792359-6094089 GCA_029891385.1 Erythroxylum novogranatense
CTCTTACTCTTACTATAGTACCATAGACGCCGGAACCTGCTTTGAGCCCAACTTTCGTTGTCCTGAAACTCTTGTGTAACATCCCGTTCTGATCGGCAAGGGTATTTTGGTAATATAGACCGATCGAATCGATCGAATATGATTGAGTGAGTAATTGGGTTCAAATGATTGATTTAGAATAATTTAAGTGTAACGGTATTTTATAGTGGCTTATAGGAGATTTCGGAAATTCGGAGATAATGCCCCACTGTAAATATTGAGAGATCGATCGATTGATCAGATAGTCTTGAAAGAACTATCCGATGGCAATGGAAAAGTTAGAGTGGACTGATAGGAAATAAATATGCTGAGCCATTGAAATTTAGAGACTGAAATTTGGACTGATAAGGAGACCTAGGTCTATTTTACCTAGGGTTGAGAAATTTGGGGAAAAATTGGCTAAGGCATTTGCGAGTTTCCCTTCTTCCCTCTCCACGGTGATCTTCGATCCTTCTTCATAGTGGATTGAGGCTTGAGGGAGGAGATCGACGGTGTTGAGAAAGATTTTAGGATTTGCGATCGATTCAGTGATTGAGGCACCGTTGGATCGTCGTTCCACGGACATTGCTGGGACTTCCAGGCAATAGCTCGGAAGTAACAGGAATCGAAGAGTACCCCGTTAGCAAAACGGGAGTATGGCGCAGGATTCAAGTGAAGGTCAGAAGTCGGGATCGGTTCATGTCTGCATTGCATGTCTTTACTTTTGTACTAAAGTGTTTATTATGTATTTGTAAAATTGACCTAAGTGGCTTTTGAAAATGAGTGTATCCTATTGGACGGGATTGAATGAGTACCCAAAATTGAGTAGAAATTCGCAGATTTGTTATAGAAAGTAATGTACCGATTTTCGAACGAGTGTTCTAAGACGCCACCCTCGCGGGTCACGGGCTCGGATATCACCATGGATATCGGGTTCGGGTCTCATCGGGAGTGGGTGCTACATTTAGGTATCGAGCCCGTACAATCTTACATGGGCGTTCTAAAAAATGTGTCAAGTGCATGCATCTAAGTCGTGTCATAGCGCATAAAGGACAACTCGATCCCTAGTCTAGATATGAGTCACATGCATGAGCATGTATCACGTTTAAGTGATTAGAGATAGTGAGGAAAATGATAATGTGTGAGAATGTGATAAAAGGAAGTTGTGTACATCATGAAACCCAAAAGAGTATATGGTTTGATTTGATAAGTGAAGATTTGTGTCTTGGTATCGTGGTTATAGTATGAAATGCACTATGAGAGTTCTCACGAGTATACTTTTGGAATGTGAAATAGAAATAAAGTGATAGTTATGGATTGAGAGAGGAAAATGAGAATAGAAATATGATGAAAATGAAAAGAGTTCAAGTGTATATTGTGGATGAAAAATAAAGTGTTCTATGTTATGTAGAAGTTGCAATTGGGATTGATTACCGTGATGAGAGTTATAAATCATGATTTATGACCGAGAATCAATTATCTTAGTAAGAAATCAAGAATGACTGATATCAAGTGATGATATTGAGTTGAGTGTGAAAAGTTCGTGAGTATGAGACAATTATGAAAAGATTAAAGTGTAAAATATTGATAATAGCGGTGAAAGAGTGAATAGGTTCAACTGATTTGTCTAAGTGAATACACACCTAATCATGGAGCCCCGTGACAAGTGGAAATATGGAGCGTAAGTGTCTTATTTGTGAAATGGCATGAGAAGAAATTAATGAGTTAGTGGATAATTGCCAGTTCGATTCTTATAGAATGAAAGTGTTTATAGTGATCAATTGGAAATGAATAGAGATTGTATTCGATCCTCTCGCATTGCAGGTCGGGTGCAAAAGGAAAGTTGTTGAGCTCAGATTTGATTTCCACCGAAGTGTACATTTGATAGTGGGATCACCCTTATGGGTGAAATGATTGGGCATAAGTGAATAATATGCGTGAATATGTTATAGGAGGAAATTAGGTGGCCTATTAAATAAGCCCCGATTATTATTCCTGTGGCCCCAAGCTCGAGATGAGTTAGGGCAAGGCACGAGAATGTTTGTAGTGATCAATTGAGAAAGAAGTGAGACTATTAATGATCGAGAGCTGGTACCAAAAAGAGAAAGGTTATCGAGAATTAAATGAGATTAAAGTGTCCTTAGTAGTATAGGCTACTAATGGGTAAACTGATGTAAGTGTATATTCAGATATGATGTGATGATTATAGCGATCGCTCAAGATATTAAAGTAAATGACATTATTTAAATGCTCTGTAGAGCCTCATCATAAGGAATGTTATAATCTTGTAAGGCATGGCATGAACTGCTCCTATTGGAATAAGAGTGACTGATCGATAGTGAGGAGAGATAGTTGATTGACAAGATTTTATGAACAATGTTAATGAGTGATAAGGTTTGATCCGATAATTTGACTTGAGAGTGACCATTGAAGAGATACAATTTGAAATGAAATGAAAGTTAATTTTTGGAGTCCTCATCCTAGCGAAGACTCAAGTGTAAGAGATACCATTTGTTACTGAAAATGTGTACATTATGTTGATGAGATGACTCTGATTGTGTAAGAGAATTACTGAATATCAAGGGAATGTTAACTGCAGATGTGAAAAGAAAATAGAGTTGTATATGTTTGTGTTGTGTTTTGAAAGTATAAAAGTGAGTGATATAAATGTGAAGTGAATGAGTTAAATGTGATAAGTGTTAGTGATTGCACCAAGTGTGTTGTATATATAAATGTGAATACTTGTGATTGAGAATCGGTGTATACAATTGTGAGTAAGTGCTCGATTGTGACAAGCGAGTAAAGTGATATATAAATATATGTGTTAGTGATTGTGCAAGTGTGAGTGAGTATAGCGGTGAGATAAATGTCTTTGAGACCGTGAATAATGTTCGAATATGATAAGTGTAGTGAAATGAGATACATGTGATTGATTGTGCAAATGTGAACATTTGTGGATCGTGATTGAGTGTATAAAATTATAAGTAGCGCCCAACCGTGATAAGCGAGTGAAGTGCTAGATATATGTCGATAAGTGCTAGTGGTGTGTAAATGTGAGTAAATGCTTAGTAAAATAATAAACGGTAATTAAACTGTTGTGGCTGGAGCTTAGTGATCAGAGCTTTGAGCTCGATATCAGTGAAACGGCCTAAGGCCATAACGGCAGTAGTGCATACCCAGAGGGCTCTCCTACTTGCCAAGAATGCGATTAGTGTAAAAGGGAATAGTGCATACCCAGAGGGCTCTCCTATCCCTTATGTGAGTGGGCAGTAGTGCATACCCGGAGGGCTCTCCTGCTTGCCGAAAATGTGATCAGTGTGAAAAGTGCCCGAATCGGGACAGTGGAAATGCTCAGTCACAACAGTATCATAAATGGGAATTTGTTTACATTAAGCATCGGATCATTGTGAGTGATACATTGTGATGGTGTGAAAGGCGTACGCCTCATATGTGTAAAGTGGCAATGCATGAGAGGAAGTGAATTGTGAGAATTGCTCATGATATGGTTAAATTGTGATTATAATGAAACGTGAAATTGTCTCGATAGTGTTACGATTGTGTATTGTAGTACGTGTTGTGAAAATTGAGAATCAATGCAATTAAGTGACAAAATGTGTAAATAGATCGGTAAAATGTTTTATGGATCGGAATAATAAAATGTGTTAAGATCGATAGATGTGTTTCGGTACCGAATGTGAGGTCGTATGCGATTAATTATAAAGATGTGAGTGAGAATCAGAATAGAAGGGAGCGGGTTAATTCCCTTATCTGAGATCTATGGTATATGAAATTTCGATGACGAAATTTTAATTAGGAGGGGTGAATTGTAACATCTTGTTACTGTCAGCAAGGGTATTTTGGTAATATAGAGACTGACTGAACTGACTGGAATATGATTGAGTGAGTAATTGGGTTCAAATGATTGATTTAGAATAATTTAAGTGTAACTGGTATTTTATAGTGGCTTATAGGAGATTTTCGGGAAATTCGGGAGATAATGCCCGGACCGGAAATATTGGAGAGACTGACTGATTGACTGTATAGTACTGAAAGAACTGTCCGATGGCAATGGAAAAGTTAGAGTGGACTAATAGGAAATAAATATGCTGAGCCATTGAAATTTAGAGACTGAAATTTGGACTGATAAGAAGACCTAGGTCTATAAATACCTAGGGTTGAGAAATTTGGGGAAAAATTGGCTAAGGCATTTGCGAGTTTCTCTTCTTCCCTCTCCACGGTGATCTTCGATCCTTCTTCATAGTGGATTGAGGCTTGAGGGAGGAGATCGACGGTGTTGAGAAAGATTTTAGGGTTTGCAATCGATTCAGTGATTGAGGCACCGTTGGATCGTCGTTCCACGGACATTGCTGGGACTTCCAGGAAATAGCTCGGAAGTAACAGGAATCGAAGAGTACCCCGTTAGCAAAACGGGAGTATGGCGCAGGATTCAAGTGAAGGTCAGAAGTCGGGATCGGTTCATGTCTGCATTGCACGTCTTTACTTTTGTACTAAAGTGTTTATTATGTATTTGTAAAATTGACCTAAGTGGCTTTTGAAAATGAGTGTATCCTATTGGACGGGATTGAATGAGTACCCAATATTGAGTATAGAATTCTGCACATTTGTTATAGAAAGTAATGTACCGATTTTCTGAGCGAGTGTTCTAGTACGCCACCCTCGCGGGTCACGGGCTCGGATATCACCATGGATATCGGGTTCGGGTCTTGTCGGGAGTGGGGTGCTACATTGCGCTTATAATCTTGCAGGATTCTTAATTGTAACTCCACCTTCGTGGCAAGCACACACCATGTATACACTAAAATCATGGGTTGACTTATTCATATAATTTGTAGCTTTATGTCTCAAGTTCTCTATGAAACAAGAATCACCTTAATCAAAGTCATATACTCAAGATACACTCCAAAAAACCTAAGAGAGTTCATACCTGAAACATGCCCTCTTAACTGACCTTTCACTTGTTTTAGAATAAATCCAATGGTTCAAGCTTCACCTCATTTGGAGGTCGTATGAGGGAAATATGCCCAAAACAACGGACCATGCTCACTTCCGAAATCGAATCGAAACTCTTTTGGCGCGATTGCTATAACTTTTAATCTATAGCTCCAAATGTTTTCGTTCTTTCACCATATGAAAGAAGACATCTAGATCTACAACTCTTATGAAGACTATAAAGGCTGATTCTATCTCCTACATTCTGCAGCGTCCTATTTTTCCATTGTCTGATTTCTATCATCTGGTTTTCTATCGTCTGATTTCTATCATCTGGTTTCTATCTTCTGCTTTCCTTCCTTCTGCTTTTCTATCTTCTGATTTCTATCTTCTGCTTTCTTTCCTTCTGCTTTTCTATCTTCTGATTTCCTTCCTTCTGATTTCTATCTTCTGATTTCCTTCCTTCTGCTTTTCTATCTTCTGATTTCCTTCCTTCGCTTTTCTTCTTGATTTCTATCTTCGCTTTTCTATCTTGATTTCCTTCCTTCGATTTCTATCTTCGATTTCCAGAAGGATCATATCTTTTGACTCCGAACTCCAAATTTAGCAAACGATATACCCTTGGAAAACTCTAAACTCCTACTACAATCTTCATGAAGACTCATTGATCTAATTCATACCCGAAGAGGGTCTAATATTGAGGCGGCATCACAAATTTTAGGAAAATTTGACAGCACATCCCCCTTAAAATGCAACTACCCAATTTTCAATTCTAAGACTTCCACCTGCATAAAACTCATCATACAACCTCATATAACATGATTAAACCCTAAGGTATCTTCAAACACCATTCGAAGCAATAGCCACACTCTTAATCATCTATCATATCCAAACTATAACAATGATTCAATTGTCTTAAACATACATGGATTTCTCAAAATACATTAAAACTGAACATTTTTGCTTTCATAATTCATTCATTCCATCTTCATCAAATCATGTCATATTCATACAATGCTTTAGTGGGCATTTCAAGCCCAATTACAATGAAGTTTCAAAATACAATATCTTCTCAAAATGCAACTAAAGCATTGTTTTACAAAAATCATTTCAAAAACAAAATCAAAAGAAAAACTTGGAGTAAATGCCTTTAAGCTTGCTCCTCGGGATCCTGCTCATTTCCTGGAAAATTTTTAGGGGGTGAGCTTTCGCTCCATGGGTAACACATTTATATTTATATATCAAGCAGTCCTATTAGTTATTCATACTTTTAGCAATCTTTCAATACAATCATAATACATGCATCATGCAATGTTCATCAATACTCAAACATAATTTCTCACAATTCAAACATTCATCATTTTTGCATTTTCATGTAATCTCATATGAAACACATCAAATGGCTCGGTAAGTCCTTATTCTTGGCAACCATATAGTCTCATTTCATGAGTCTATATGGGCAAATATTTAGGAGTCCAAAATGTTGGATCATCCTATGCCACAATCAGGCAAAGGCGAAGGCTTCATGGTCAACGTGCGTGATGTTCTTAGGACAATACCTTACCCACATAACATAGCAATCATGAATCATACAAGGAAATTGGACTGTTCTTATCCAATTCATTGTTTCTTTGAAATCATCTTTTCATATATCGTTCATGCCTTTCATTATATTCATTCAACAAGTTTCTTCATGACAGTTTCAATCATCATCAAGCATTTAATACACTCACATTCATCATTCCATCACACACATTTAATTCAACAACCAAGTGATCAAAGCTCATTAATGTCATGCATTTATTTACATTTGTAGCTTATATACATAAAGATAAATATGAAACCCACCTTTTATCCTTGCTTAAACTTGCCTAAGGAAGTTCCTCTCCTTGTTCTTCTCCTCTTTCTTGTCCTCCTTCAAGCATAACAAGAAAATAACCCCATATCAACATAGGGTTTAGAAATTGAAATACCTAAAATCTAAATCATGAAATTCATAAGAGAATCACTAGACCCATCTTATTCTTCATCTTTCTAACCAAAACCCAAACAAAAACTTAACCTTAAACCAAGAACTTACCTTAAATCCTTAACCAACCAAGTGGTTTCTTGGTTCAAAGTGAAGCTTAGACTCTCCTCCACACTTTTCTTCTTGGACTTTCTTCAAAACCCACTCACTTTCATGGAAATGCCAAACCCTAACAAGCCTCTTCTTTCTCCTTTTCCTCCCTCCTTTCACGACACTCTTCTTTCCTCTCCTCCAAATTTCGTTTCTATCTTCTTTTCCTACAAAATCACTTATCTCCTTCCTTATATACTCCTTTCTAAATTACTTAAGCCCAATAAGACTAAGCCCAACTTACTTCCTTCTTCTTTCTTCTTCTTCTTTTCATTTCTCCTCCTTACTTACTCAAGCCCACTAACTCTTTTCCTTCAAGCCCATTGCATTAAATTCCTCTCTTCTTTCTTACTTCATTTGGACCCAAAGCCCAATTAATACATTAATTACACCTAACTCACCTAAGTCCAACTAACATATTTAACTTCATAAATTCTTCACCTAACTCATTAATGCTATTATATATTAATTTATGACACCTTAATTAATGCTAATCTAACTTAATCAATTTAATCTAATCATGATTAATCCTAAAAAATTTTGGGGCTAACACCAAACCCCCTGAGACACTTTCCCGGATGAAACTTCCCACATTGACCACACTGGGGGTTTGTATACTTGCCTTTCCATGTCTTCCCTGGGCCTCCCACACTAGAGACCCTTTCGAAACCGCCTTAATCGCAGGCTCTTGGCAGACCACTACTGCCCATACCACCACGAGAATGAAAAGTCCCGTGCTCCTTTCAGGTCTTTGGAGCACTCACTCCCTTCCCGGAAGACTGCTCCCGGTCTTCCTCTTTACATTTACCTCGACTTGATGTTCTCCAACTTTTCTACTGAGAGCAAGATCTACCAACTGCCGGTAGTCATGGAAATTATGGATCAAGACCTTCTCCCCGATCCCTAAGTGCAATCCACTCCCAAACTTGCGGCACTTATCCTCTTGATCTCCACAATGTTTGTCGATACCGTGATACCGAGAGAACTTCACTCATACTCACTCACGCTCGGCTCCTCTGCGTGAGGCTCAAAACTCCTGGCCTTCTCTTGGATGTAAACCTCGAGAAGTACTACTTCGAATACTTCGAAACTCCCTCCATGTCAAGACCGGAGGTATTGCTGATGCAGGCATTGACTCCCACCAAAGTCAACAGATCCCCTGCAATAAACTAGCTGCATATTCTAACCTCTCCTCATCTGAGCACTTCATCTGATTCAGGATCCTCTCGGTCCGCTTCAGCCATGCTTCAGCTTCCTCGGGATTAGTAGTCCTGCTGAAATCGACAGCTCCATACTTCCGGAGCTTGTCATACTGCCCTCTCCGATCTGCTGAAGTTGGCATCTGAGCTTGCATTCCTTGGCCCATGGCATAAGTGAAAGCCTGGGTGAAGGCCTAAAAGAACTGGGGATCTACTGGATTTACTTGAGGTGTAGGAGGGGGCTGGAGAGGCACTTTATGCTGCATACTTGGTGCCTCTGAATCTGAAACAGGGATGGTCCCTGCATCCTGGGGAATATGGGATTCATCCGTACTTCCCCGCTGAGAGCCTGATCGAGATTGAGCTCCTCGAGTTCTTCTTCGAGGCGGCATATTACTCCTTTAAATGAAAACCATTTCAAATCTTTAGCTCATGCTTTGTGAAACCAGTTCAAATAATGTAAAAGAATTCAAAACCAATAATGCATGTACTGTATTTAAAACAATGCATAGGGTTCATGTAACATGATGCATGCTGACTCTACCCTTGAGGCTACCCACTAGGGTTCCTAGGAAATCATAAACCTAGGGCTGCTTTGATACCACAAATGATGGATCCCAAATTCGGAACCCAACTACTTATTCCGAAACCCTCATACCTATATACAAGTATAAAGTTAATGAAAGTCCTCCGTACAAAATTCGTAAGATTCATCGTAATTAACTTCCAATTAAAATAATCTTCTTAGGTTCCAAAATTAAAATCCAATTCCTAAGCTGATATGAAATTTCATGCCGTTATAAAATTAGCAATAAAAATCACTTCAATCGGAGCTTCCTTGATTTCGCTAGAATTTTCCAAAATGCGGACTCATGTTCTAAAATTTTCAACCAATTGCTTCACTTTGATTGAATCCATAATTTCAATTTAATTCCTAAAACTCTCAAATTTGCACAATAAAGGGAACAATGAATTTAGAAAACTAATGCTTTGAAAATCGAGAGAATCGGAAGTCAATTGCAAAAGTTATAAGAGGAAAATCGGAAATGACCAAATGAATAGTAATCAGCCAAATTCCGACCCTCCTAGCTTCTTACTCGTAACTCCGAATAAGACATATCATACCTCCATGGAAAGATGAAAAGGCACTCTACAAGTTTCATGAAGGGAAGAAAAATCGAAACAATCATTTAGAGGGGTAAAAACACAGCCAAAAGTTCAGCCTAAAAACTAGCCAATGAAACAGTAATTTACCTAAATGAACAGTAACTGTTGTCTTCTAAATCTCATAACTTTTTACTCCTAACACGAAATAAGGCATAGAATACCTCATTAGAAAGAAGAAAGGATTACCTACAAGTTTCATGAAGAGTGTAAAAATCAATTCAATCATTAAAGAGGGTAAAAACACACTTAACGTTTCAGCCTAAATGAAAAACCAATGAAACAGTAATTTGGCACAATGAACAGTAAATGTCAACATTCCTAACCTCATATCTTTTTATTCCTAACTCCAATGATTGCAAATCATACCTCATTTTAAATATAGAAAGATAATCTAAATTTTTTATGAAGAAAGAAAAAACCAAATCAGTCTCTAATTGGGTGAAAAATCCTTCCAAAGTTGCTGCAAAATTTCATGACTAACAACAGTGGCTGAAACCTTTCCACTCTCATAACTTTTTCATCCTAAATCCAATTGAGACAAATTTTATATCGTTGGAAAGCTCTAGTCATGCTCTACATTCTTCAAGAAGACCATCCACACCAATTCAAGCTCTAAACTAGTCTAAAATCAAATGGAAGTTGCTGCCCAATTTTTGGAAAAATTGGACAGCACCTGTAACACCCCACTCCCGCCAGACCCGAACCCGACATCCACAATGATATCTGAGTCCGTGCCCCGCGAGGGTGGTGTGCTAACCACTCATTCAGAAATCGGTACATTATTCTTCTTCAAACATATGTGCGGAATTTCATACCCAAATTGGGTACTCGTTCAATCACATTCAATTTCAATACACACATTCTTCAAAAGCCACTGAGGTCAATTTCACAAATACACATAAACACTTTATTACAAAAATAAAGATATGTCATGCAGACACGAACTGATCCCGACTTCTGACCTTCACTTGAATCCTGCAAACATACTCCCGTTTTACTAACGGGGTACTCTTCGATTCCTGAAAAATAGTTGCAATGTTGGGTGAGTTTGCGAACTCAGTGAGAAACCATCATCGATGGTTCACTCAACGCATGCATAATCAAACAATTCACATCTTATCACATAATATCACAATCCAAATCAACTCAGACATTGCCAATTTGTACACATATAAGGCGTATCGCCTTTCACACTATTCATATACATATTGACACTGCACACAAATCTCTTCCCAAAATTTTTATTATTTTACTTTGAGTTGTGACTGAGCGCTTAACGGATCAGAATTCGGATACACTTAGGGAGTAGGAGAGCCCTCTGGGTATACACTGACTCCCCTCGAGCTCAAAGCTCGGTTCATTCACAGTAATCACATTTTAAGCAAGTAGGAGAGCCCCCTGGATATGCACTACTGCTCGCTCACATTAGGGATAGGAGAGCCCTCTGGGTATGCACTATTCCCTTTTCACAATAGATGAGCTTATAACTCCGATCAAAACATGCTCCAGTCACAACCATTATTTATTAACCAATTATAGATTTCACACGTTCAGTCATATTTCTTTACACATTACACACATATCAAATCACATTCCCAATCATTTCACAGCAGCATTCACAATTTGCACTTTACTATCACATTCAAATACTTAGGACACCCGTGGTCCAAAATCAATCAAGTCAAACACATATATCCGTCCTTTTGTCTCCACATGGCATAGAAACATAATATTAAACACATAAGGTTGAGAAACCAACTAGGTTACTCACCTAAACTTCCTAGTTGTTGCCTGGAAGCTCCAGCACTGTCCGTGGATTATCGATCCATCGGCTCTATAACAATTCAATTAATTTCATTCATTACAAAATGCACAGTCAAAATAATTAATGATGCACATGCCTTGAATAAAGGATGTACTATGCCTATTCATGATTTTCCCGGTACCATTCCCCCACTTTCCACTTTCACTCACTTGATTAATATCGGCTAATTCAATAATACGCCGTAGAACTCACCAAATTCGTTTATACCAATCAGTTCCATTTGCCAATTCATATGCACTAAACTAAGCTCACAAGATCTCAAAACCACTTTTCATTTTGAAATAAATCAAATTCACTTATTACAAACTCCAATTACACTGAATTCATATTCGAAATTCTCATAATTATAACCCAATTACTCAAAACAATTCTTAGGATGCAATACAATCATATTACTTAGCTTTATTTCACAAATCGGGATTCTCATAATTAAATTTCAAACTTTCATTCTTTCCCTCATTTGTAGACCTCTTTCTCTATATCACAACGAATCAAACATCACCTCAATCGGAAAGTTATGCCCCTAAAATCAAACTATACTCATCCAGTAAAAACAGCCTCACTTCGACGTGAGGACGTTAAATCATGCGACAGTATTTCGCCACAAGCGATAAGCATAGCTCGACGCGACGCGAACGATTGGAGGCTCACCGCGATGTGGTTCAATAAGCTCACCGCGGCGAGTAAATGGAGGTTCATCGTGGCAAGGCCTTCGCGCGTGCCGCGGCGAGAACACAATTTTCTTGCCGCGTCGCAGCGCAGGCACGCCGCGACGTGCGGTCCTCCAGTCGTCTTCTCCGACGAGCTCTCCCTCTTTTCTCTCTCTAAAAACTCCAGTACTAACTCATAAACACTCAAATCTTTAACAATTAACCCTTATGAATGCTTTAAACACAATAATCACAACATTAAATCATATACTTACCAAGTCACGCAATCTAACCATTCGGATTTCCTCCTATTTCTTTCCCTTCTCTCAACACCAACGATGAACCCTCCAAACTCATCAAATAATCTTCTTCTCTCAAAGGTTTCCGTCGATCCTTAACCACAAGGAAGAGAAACAAGCAAGAATCAAGAAGAAGAAAGGAACGAAGACCACCGAAGGAGAAGAAGGGGGTTCGTGCCCTAGGAGGAGAAACAATTCCCTTTTTCCTTTCTTTTTCAGACATAGAACAAATATATATATGGAACAAATAATTCTCTTGTCATTTCCTCCCAAAACATTTCACTCTCAAATCAGTCCACTCATCTCCAAATCTCGATGGCTCAATATATTAAATTCCAAGATCATAAATCTAAATTTTCTATTGCCATAAGACAATAATTTCGGTCCTATTCAGTCAATCAGTCCGCCACTCGGAGAATTTCTGGTCCGGACATGATTTTCAGACACAATTTCTAAGGTTCATAATCAATTGGCAATCACTCTGATACAGTTCCCAATCCACCATTTACACCCAATTATTCCATAATTCCCAATATATCATAATCCAATCTAATTATCTCACAAATTCACAATTCATATCATTTACAAAATCAAATGCCGGAAAAAGTCATGAATGCATGTACCTATATGTGCATGTGCCAAAAGACGCAATCCTCTACAATCAGAGGCCAAACAATTATTCACATCACAAATATGAAATGCAAAGTACTAGCCTGACCAAATTTACCCATATACCCTTCCTATTAGGGTCGGGATGTTACAATTCTCCCCTCCTTACAAAAATTTCTTCCTCGAAATTTCATATACGATTGATCAGGGAGGCAGGGGAATCGTTTCGATCACTAGATAATGTTTCCCACTTTTTTCTCTATATAGACAATTTCTGCCAAATAACTGAAATCAATATTATCAATCACTCTTTATCTTTTCTCTAACTTTACACAGTCTCATAGATTCCTCAAGATCACTCACAATTCTTTACTTTCGATATCGATAATACATATGTCGATCATAACGATATTTCCTAATCCTCGCCCAAGTAACACTTTGATCCGAAACATCTTTTACAGATTTATAAATCAGTAGTTCCATTCACACTACAAATCCCATAGAGATCACTACATATCGAATTTAATTACCCTTCATTATACCAGTGTCTATCTAAGTGTATCTGGCCGAGGCGATACACTTCAAAACATTTCATTTATCGTTTATCAGATTACATTCCTTTAGTGATAAAACCTTAATCTCATAAGATTATAATCACCTCGATAACAATCAACTCGACACATTGTCATACCTTTTTGATTTCTAAATCCCCATTACAGATTCATTTACTCTCAACATATACGCTGCTCAAATGGTGTCACCAATGCAACAATTGATATAGTTGCAATCAATTCAGACTATACACTAATTTATGTCCCTATGAATTCCCAAATTATCCATTTGACAATTGATTCCAACAGACAAGCCTGTTGGTTGATCATACAAACAACCATTCGATTTATCACGCTAAACTATCGATTCCTCTTTCGATTTGCTCTTACTAAACCATAATACTCTCTAACAGTTTCTCAATAACATTCGCAAATGTCAACACCTTAATTTGGTCTTTGCCAATCTTTTTAAATATACACACCAGTTTCAGAATTCCAATAACAAATAATACTTTCTTTTTGCCCCTTTTGGCTAGCTCGACGATTTATACTCAGTCATACAATCAAAACCTTATCACTCAGATAATTTCCTGTTCAATCCATTTAATTTCATGACTAGCATAATTGAATTATTCAATCACTTAATTCTTTTCAAATCTTTCGAATTCACAAAACACTATTGATTTGCACATTCGTAGACATTTTCAATTGTTTCAGTCCAATTATTGTCTCCAAGCTTTTAGAGCAACACTCATTACAACAGATCGCAAATTATCAATCCCAATACAACCTATGAAGTTTTACTCCCATTCT
Source organism: Erythroxylum novogranatense (assembly GCA_029891385.1). Classification (NCBI taxonomy): domain Eukaryota; kingdom Viridiplantae; phylum Streptophyta; class Magnoliopsida; order Malpighiales; family Erythroxylaceae; genus Erythroxylum; species Erythroxylum novogranatense. Next base: position 5,806,560 of record CM057224.1, read on the forward strand.
GATATATCATTAATTTCCTCACAAATTCTAATGACTGAAACAATTGGTACAGGCTCCTACATGTGACTCATATATTAGACTGGGGATCAGTTGTCACTGTCTGCCGTGACATGACTTAAATGCATGTAGCTAGACACAAATTTCAGAATTCCCATGTACAATCGTACTTCTGGGCTCTGATACCACAAATGTAACACCCCACTCCCGCCAGACCCGAACCTGACATCCACAAAGATATCCGAGTCCGTGCCCCGCTAGGGTGCGTGCTAACCACTCATTCAGAAATCGGTACATTATTCTTCTTCAAACATATGTGCAGAATTTCATACCCAAATTGGGTACTCGTTCAATCACATTCAATTTCAATACACACATTCTTCAAAAGCCACTGAGGTCAATTTCACAAATACACATAAACACTTTATTACAAAATAAAGACATGTCATGCAGATACCTAACCGATCCCGACTTCGACCTTCACTTGAATCTGCAAACATACTCCCGTTTTACTAACGGGGTACTCTTCGATTCCTGAAAAATAGTTGCAATATTGGGTGAGTTTGCGAACTCAGTGAGAAACCATCATCGATGGTTCACTCAACGCATGCATAATCGAACAATTCACATCTTATCACATAATATCACAATCCAAATCAACTCAGGCATTGCCAATTTGTACACATATAAGGCGTATCGCCTTTCACACTATTCATATACATATTGACACTGCACACAAATCTCTTCCCAAAACTTCCATTATTTTACTTTGAGTTGTGACTGAGCGCTTAACAGATCAGAATTCGGATACACTTAGGGAGTAGGAGAGCCCTCTGGCTATACACTAACTCCCCTCGAGCTCAAAGCTCGGTTCATTCACAGTAATCACATTTCAAGCAAGTAGGAGAGCCCCCTAGATATGCACTACTGCTTGCTCACATTAGGGATAGGAGAGCCCTCTGGGCTTGCACTATTCCCTTTTCACAATAGATGAGCTTATAACTCCGATCAGAACATGCTCCAGTCACAACCATTATTTATTAACCAATTATAGATTTCACACGTTCAGTCATATTTCTATACACATTACACACATATCAAATCACATTCCCAATCATTTCACAGCAACATTCACAATTTGCACTTTACTATCACATTCAAATACTTCGGACACCCGTGGTCCGAAATCAATCAAGTCAAACACGTATATCCGTCCTTTTGTCTCCACATGGCATAGAAGCATAATATTAAACACATAAGGTTGAGAAACTAACTAGGTTACTCACCTGAACTTCCTAGTTGTTGCCTGGAAGCTCCAAAGATCGTCTGTGGATTATCGATCCATCTACTCTATAACAATTCAATTAATTTCATTCATTACAAAATGCACAGTCAAAATAATTAATGATGCACATGCCTTGAATAAAGGATGTACTATACCTATTCATGATTTTCCCGGTACCATTCCCCCACTTTCCACTTTCACTCACTTGATTAATATCGGCTCATTTCGATTCAATAATACGCCGTAGAACTCACCAAATTCGTTTATACCAATCAGTTCCATTTGCCAATTCATATGCACTAAATTAAGCTCACAAGATCTCAAAACCACTTTTCATTTTGAACTAAATCAAATTCACTTATTACAGACTCCAATTACACTGAATTCATATTCGAAATTCTCATAATTATAACCCAATTACTCAAAACAATTCTTAGGATGCAATACAATCATATTTCTTAGCTTTATTTCACAAATCGGGATTCTCATAATTAAATTTCAAACTTTCATTCTTTTCCTCATTTGTAGACCTCTTTCTCTAGATGACAACGAATCAAACATCACCTCAATCGAAGGTCTACATCAAAAGTTATGCCCCTAAAATCAAACTATACTTATCCAGTAAAAACAGCCTCGCTTCGACTTGAGGACGTTCGTCGCGACGACAAGCATAGCTCGACGCGGCGCGGACGATTAGAGGCTCGCCGCGACGTGCTTCAATAAGCTCGCCGCGGCGAGTAAATGGAGGTTCATCGCGGCGAGGCCTTCGCGCGTGCCGCGACGAGAACACAATTTTCTCGCCCGTCGTCGTCACAGCACGCCATTTGACGTCATGGCCCTCCAATCGTCTTCTCCGACGAGCTCTCCTCTTTCTCTCTCTAAAACTCCAAGATTAACTCATAAACACTCAAATCTTTAACAATTAACCCTTATGCATGCTTTAAACACAATAATCACAACATTAAATCGTATACTTACCAAGTCACGCAATCTAACCATTCGGATTTCCTCCTATTTCTTTCCCTTCTCTCAACACCAACGATGAACCCTCCAAACTCATCAAATAATCTTCTTCTCTCAAAGGTTTCCGTCGATCTTTAACCACAAGGAAGAGAAACAAGCAAGAATCAAGAAGAAGAAAGGAACGAAGACCACCGAAGGAGAAGAAGAGGGTTCGTGCCCTAGGAGGAGAAACAATTCCCTTTTTCCTTTCTTTTTCAGACATAGAACAAATATATATATGGAACAAATAAGCCTCTTGTCATTTCCTCCCAAAACATTTCACTCTCAAATCAGTCCACTCATCTCCAAATCTCGATGGCTCAACATATTAAATTCCAAGATCATAAATCTAAATTTTCTATTGCCATAAGACAATAATTTCGGTCCTATTCAGTCAATCAGTCCGCCACTCGGAGAATTTCTGGTCCGGACATGATTTTCAGACACAATTTCTAAGGTTCATAATCAATTGGCAATCACTCTGATACAGTTCCCAATCCACCATTTACACCCAATTATTCCATAATTCCCAATATATCATAATCCAATCTAATTATCTCACAAATTCACAATTCAAATCATTTACAAAATCAAATACCGGAAAAAGTCATGAATGCATGTACCTATATGTGCATGTGCTAAAAGACGCAGTCCTCTACAATCAGAGGCCAAACAATTGTTCACATCAGAAATATGAAATGCAAAGTACTAGCCTGACCAAATTTACCCATATACCCTTCCCATTAGGGTCGGGATGTTACAGCACCTGCCCTATTTTATTCCTAACCCAAATCTTCAATCCAATGCTACAACCTACATAATAATTCAATATTCAAAGGCAACAACACACTCCTAGCATTCTAATCATATCCAAACTATAACACAATTACATTTCCCCCTTTCGTGTCAAATTCAAACCATACAATGATGCAATTGTTTTAAAACATGCATGAATTGCACAAAATACATTAGAACTAAACATTCTTGCATTCATATGAAAATATGAGTTATTACAAGGCTTTAGAGGGCATTTTAAGCCACTACATCAAATCCCAAAATACAAGCTTGCAAAAGTATCATTTGCCCAAAATGCATCTAAAGCATTGATTTACAAAAATAACTTGAAATACAAAAATTATCCATTTTTGGAGCAATGCCTTTAAGCTCGATGGTCGATCTCATGCTCCTCACCTGGAGATGGGACGGAATTGGAGGGGGTGAGCTTATGCGCGTGGGTAACATGTTTATATTTATGCAAATAAGATGAATTCATTTCATTATTCATACTGCTAGCAAAATCTCTCATCAAACAATTATACAACTTTGCATTTCACAAATTCATCAAGCTAAAAGCATAACTTTCATGATTCATGCTTCTATCATTCTTGCAAATACATGCGAACACATAAACACATAGCTAATGGTTCGGTAAGATAAGTCCACAATAACTAACGAACTACACAAGTGTAGTCGTATGCTGAGGAGTCCAAAAAGGAACATCTTTGCCACAATCAGGCGGTAGTGAAAGCCTAATCGCCAACGCACGTGACTCTGCTGGGTGGACTTAATTACCCCACATAACATGAATTCATGCATCAAAATCTGGACTTTTCTTGTCCAACTGGCTGATTTCTGAAAATGGATTTTTCATGCATCCAAATAGCTGATTTTTGAAAAATGTATTTCATGCTTAACTCACATTTCAAGATTTCACTAATATTCATGCTCATTCAATTCATGAACTTGTCAAGCAATATCAAGCAATGTCATATACTGTTCAAACTCTCACATAATGGCAATCATAAATCAATTTATACACAATCAAAACTCAATCAATGCTCATCCCAAGGCAGTTGGAAAACATTAATTTCATTTGTTGAAATAGTATTTAAAACTTACTAGCATAAAGATAAAAATGAAACCCACCTTATATCTTGTTTAATCCTTGCTTAGGAGTGCTCTTCTCCTTGCTCTTCTCCTCTCTCTTGCTCTACTTCAAGAGAAACAAAAACCCATTTCAACATAACTTCACTTGAAAATCTACATAACCTCTTACATGAAATTAAATTCAAAATCACTAAACCCACTTCATTTCTAAGCTTTCTACACCATAACCTAACTAAAAGCTAACACTTGAAATAATGACTTACCTTGGTTCTTGACTCAACCAAAGAGTTTCTTGGTTCAAGGCGTAGCTTAGCTCTTCCTCTATACTTTTCCTTCTTGAACTTTCTTCAAACACTTACTTAATCTCTTGGAAACTCAAGACCTAGCCAAGCTTTTCTTTTTCTTCTTCTCCCTTCACCCTCCACGAACTCTCCCTCTCTCCCTCTAAATTTCGTAACTTCCTTCTCTTCTTCTACTAACCCACTTAATTCATTCTCCTTTTTACTACTTACTAACTTACTTAAGCCTATAGGCCTAAAGCCCAACTCACTTCTTCTTCCTTCCTTCTTATATTCTCTTTAAACTACTCAAGCCCATTTATCTTTTAAGCCCATCTTATTCTCCTTTCCTTTCCTACCTCATTAAGGCCCAACTAACACATTTAATCTCATTAACTCACCACCTAACTCTTTAATGCTATCACATACTAATTAATGTCAACTCAATTTATGCTAACATAACTTACTCAATTAATCTAATCATGCTTAATTTAAATAAAAAAAGATCGATCGGCCAAAACAAAGGGTCGCTCCAAAATGCATACCTAAATTTCTAGAATTCATAACTTTTTATAAAGAAGTATAAAATTCACAAAATTGGTATCAAAAGAAAGATAAAAGGAAGCTCTACAACTTCTATGAAGAGCTCGAAAACCAAATCCATCTCTAACGTGCTCAAATTTCCAATCAAATTTTTTATCCACTAATGATCATGCCAAACAGTAACAGCAGCTTGTAAAAATCATAACTTCCTATTTCATAGCCCAAAATTTCCATACTTTACAGCAATGGAAAGATCAAAACATAATCTAAAACTTTCATGAAGAACTTAAAGGCAATTTTAACCTCTAACTAGGTCAATTTTGCAATTAAAACTTCTGCTCAGAAATTTGTCATCCTATACCACATTCAAACTTCCAAATTTCACATCTTCCAATGCTCACATCCACAAATAACATATGATACTTCATTGAAAAACTAAATTTTTTTTCTATGACTTTCATGTAGACCCCTTAACTCAATTTGCTGGGCCCCGTTTCTGAAACCCAACCTCGGAAAAAAATACCATCATACATAAGCGTGGTTGCAATCTTTTCTTACTCTGATACCAAACATGATGAGCCCCGTTTTCGGAGTCTAACCATTGAACCATAAACGTTGGCGTAATCCAAAGAAATCATAAAGCTTAAAGTCTCATACCATTTCTATGTTCCTTTTTCCATAACACACACACACACACACACACATATATGTATATATATAACAACAATTCACAATCAAAATATTCATATCAAATCGATAACTTCCTCAAGTATACTGAATTTCCACTCAACCTGATCCATATACCCAAATGCATTCTTCCACTCAACATCATCTACACATAATTCATAATTCCTTAACATCAATAGATAGAGTTTTACAAGCTCTAAAGGCATTCCAAGCCACAATTATAACAATAATCAAAAATCTCAAAAGATAAAAGTTACATGAACTAGAAATCCTTGAAAAGTGACAAATCCTTGCATTTTACATAAATAACTCAAATTACATTATAAACAAATTGGGAGTGCTGCCTTGACTCTCTTTCACTCCATTTCTTGCTCAAAACTTCAAGGTGGGGACGGAAGGGGGGGGGGTGAGTTTAAAGCTCGTGGGTAACAAGCTTATAACGAAGAATAAGCAAAACTGTTGAAGTGTTCATTTGTCATATAAAAATTGTAATGAATTCATAAAATGCTTTGTTCCCAAATTCTCAGTCAAATTCAAAATTTGAATTCAAAACTCATAGTTAAAAATGTCATCACATCAACACAGCATATCCATTTAACCATCGATACAAAACACTCAATTTATGCAATACACTTGACTATTTAAAGATGCAATGCACAAACAAATGGCTCGAGAGTTCCGTGAAACAAAACGGATAAACCAAAGCTTATACCGTGAACAAAGCAAGTCTGATTTCTCAGGATCTCGTGGCCTCAAGCAGGCAACCGGGAGAAGGCTATATGTCGACGTGCACGTGACTAACAAAACGTTCCTCTCTCGCCTAAACAGAAGCACATAATCATGCTCAAATCATTTTATCAAATGCTTTCATGCTTTTCATTCTCTTTTCTTTCTTTTCCGAAAATACAAAACGTCATGAATTTTCCAAGGTATAACAAAAAATATTTCATTGCATTCCCATCTTTATTTTGAAATTGATCAACAAAGTTCATATGCCGAAACATGTAGCAATTTTGCTAATCATTCAAAAGAAACAAAAACAACATTTATGAATTAATTGAAATCATTCTTGATTTGGAAGAAAACATCATTGGCTCATTTCTAAATTATAAACATGAAACCCACCTGAATTCCTTGCTTAGATACATGCTTAAAAGATGCCTCTCCTCTTGATCCTCTTTCCTTCGTTGATTCCCTTTATCAAATGCAAAATTCCCATTCAATAGGAATACAAATTTGAGGACCCAAATATTGCATATTCACTAAGATAAATTCTATAAACTCAAACTCTTCGAAAAGTCCAAACATTCGGGTCAATTTTCCATGATCACTATGATCAAGTAAATGAAAAAATCTGGTAATATTCTCTTCTATAAAAAGTTCCCCATTGTCTTAAGTTTTTAATGACTCCAAAATCATTCAATTTGTTTCAGAAATCCGAAAGTTATACTCCAAATATATTGGGACTATCCTTATGTTGAGACTATAGTCTATACTAAACTTGCATCCAAACTTTGAGATACTTATAAACTGAATTAAAACTTCTTTTCTTCATAAAACTTGTAGACTTTTGTCTCTATTTTACAACGAATTAAAAATCACCTCATTTTCAAATCTACATCAAAAATTATGTCCAAAATACCAAAATACGTCTGTCCAGGAAAACAGAAGCTCCCTGCCGCGAAATCAGAAGCTCGTCGCTGAGAAAACAGAAGCTCGTTGCGGAGAAAACAAAAGCTCGCCGTGGTGAAAAAAGTTGGAGCTCGCTACGGCGAAACCCAGAAGCTCGTCACGGCGAGGGCACTCGTGTACGCCGCAACGTGGGCGCTCGCGAGCGCCGCGACATGTGTGTCTGCGTGCGCCGCGACGTGGATGCCTATGCGCTCCGCGATGTGTGTGACCAGAAACCTCCCAAAAACTCATTTTTTCGACATTTTTCATCTTCATGCTTCCCATATTTCACAAATAACTCATCTTAACCCTAAATCATCATTCCTACTTCATTTCTAAACTCATTCCAACCCAAAATCATTCATAAACATAACAAAATCATTAACCCTAGAACACCGTTCAACAACAACTCACTTCACACATTTCACTTCATTTTCACTTCTAACTATCACTAAAAATGATTCATTCAACAAATCAAAAAGGGTTGAGTCTTGTACTTACTTGTTTAGCTCCAAGATTCGTCAAATTCTTCAAGATTTCCAAAAACTCTAGTTTTCCTCTTCTTCTCTTCTTCTTCCAAGACTTCTTCTTCCATTTCCAAACAAAACAACCATTTCTTCTTCTTTTTATACCCTTAATGAGTGTGCAATGTCCATTTTGCCCTTTCCTTTAAGCCTTAAGTCTTATAACCTTAAGTGACTTGCCTAAAATGCCCTTATGCATTCCTACCCCTTTTAATACAACCAAACCATATAATAAATTCAACTAACATTTACATAACAAGTAGCTCCAAAACTTTATCCATTAAACCTCATAATTTATTTAAATTATGCTTTATTTAACAAGAAAAACTCGGGGACCAACAACTCTCCCCCTCTTAAAAAGTATTTTGTCCTCGAATTTCTTATCTGATTGATCAGGAGTGCAGGATGTTCCCGCATTTCTCATTTAACTTCATCACTCGAATACTTTCTTTTAAATGACCGTGGTCAACAGACTCGCTCGATCTTTCAATCCCTTATTTGGCCATTCACTTTCTTAACTAATTCCTCATTACTTTTCAGATCACTCACAATTTTCCACTTCCTGTTTCGATAGAACCAATATCATATCATATCAATATTTCCTTAATGTACTCAAGTATATCACATTTCGAGCTAAGACATCTTTTGTTAGTAGCTCTAACTCATAATAATTTCATATAGACCAATTCAGTTGGGCTTAGCAAATCCTTTGTCCTAACTTGAGAACATCTTGTACCCCATGTAAACACACCTTGTACCCCATGTAAGCACACCTTGTGCCCTATGTAAGCACACCCTGTAAGGTGATACCCTTAGAGACAAATCATCTTTCATTTGATAATTCACATCACTTTAATATCAGTGCATTTAACTCTTATGTCTATCTCACTGTATTCCATGCCTTTGGCACGGATCCTCCTAATTCATCCATCTTTCTTGAATCAATTAATATCACATGTCCGTAACATCTCCAATTCTAGCCTTCAATGACCAGTAGGCCTTACTCATCATAATACAAAAGCGATGACTCTTTCTATCGTCAAACTCCTTATACAGTATTATATTGAAATCACGATGACAACGATTGTGATGCTTAAAGTCAAATACAACCATACATTGGTCTCATGTTCCTATGAACTCCAAACTATAAACTTCAAGCATATCTCCGACAGTTAAGACCATCGACAATTCAAACTTTCAGTCATTTGACATATTTCTTCTAGGATGTATAGCTTAAATCACCACTTGTACTTTTCTGACAGTCTCCTTGCTCAATCATCTTTGCCGGTATGCATACTTCTTATCTCAATCACCCAGTATCATTTTTCCTACTCGAACTTAAAATTCACATTCATTTTCAATTTCTTGCTAAGGTTCACAATTTCTGAATCCTCAATTTGAGCTTTGTTCATGTGAAACTGATCTTACATTTTCAGTGAGTAATGGCCCATCATTTTTCCCTAAACTCCATTCAACACTCTTTATTGCACTAGATCTGATAACCTCTATATCTGAATTCATACCCCACTGCTATTGAATTCTTTATTCAATGCATCTAATTACAACACTAGCTTTACCATTTTTGTACTCATTTGTACAACATAATCTTCCAGTAACTCTATCCATTGTCTCAGTCTCGTATTCAATTCTTTTAACTCAATAAGTACCTTAAGTTTCATGATCTGTATATCTTACACAGAGTCAAAATATTTCTGTACATATAATGTCTCCAACTTTCAAGCAATCACTACAGCAGCAAGTTTCAATTCATGTATCAATAATCAACCTATGAGGTTTCAATTATCTCCATGCACATGAATTCACTTCATTTTACTACGTCAGATCTTATCTTGATCTCTTATGCAAACATCATTGCATACTACTGAATTTCCAAATCCAGACGATATAATTAATATCGGTGTTATAATTCTCCAAAATTTTCTTTACCTTCATCCCTCATACAATTTACTCATTTTTCCTCAAGTATTCAGACTATTCTTCTCAACTCTTCGAATACACTAAACATATCATCAAACTTCGCTTGGATCGCTTTAATCTTCAATACCATAGTATTGTCGGGGAATTTGTTAACTTGAACAAGTATTGTCAAAACTCCATATGTCCACAATTGGTTCTAGTAATTCCTCAAATCGCTGATTCCTCAATGAGCAAATATTACCTCTTGTTATTTTCAATTTCCCAATAGTCTTTCCTTTCTTAACTGATTTTCTCCATTCTTTAGATTTCCTCATATTTCGCATTGACGTATTCTAATGTCTACTTATTTATACTCGTTTCTCCACACACTCTAGTTTATTTGCAATCTTAGCTTCATGTGCTTATCACACCTTCATCGGATAAAATTTGCATTTCCCGAACATATTTACCCAAAACATAACGTGAACCTATATACTCCTCAAATTGGCAATTAATGTCTCCTCAAATTTAGGAATCCACTCGCATAGTTGGATCCTTTACATCAAGCAAAACACGTACTTTTTCAATAGCATATTCTACCTCTTTTGCTTGAGTCTCCGTTAGAGATAGAACTTCAATACTCGCTTTCGAATCGTTACATATTCCTTTTTGATAAGTTCTTTCATTGATCATTCTTAATATAAACTATCTGATCTGCTTAATCTAACTCAGTGAAATTCTTCTTCAAAAGAGAGTTTCTTTCTACTATCATATATGTTATTCATACAAATCTTTATCAATCACCTGCTATCATCATAACATCGTCAACTACTTTTAATCCCTCGAGAAGACCAATTTCTCTCATCCTCATAAGGTGATAATGTTCAAGTCACTCAAAACTCAATAGAGTAATTAATATACTTGCTATCGCATATGCTTGGATGGGCATCGTCAAAGTCATGCCATTCTGTCCACAGATTTACTCCTTAAAATCACCAATTTTTATCTTACACAATTGATACCTTGATCTTCATTGATCTTAGACAACAGTTCTCTCTTTATCAAACATACTAACACCAATTTTATTCTTGTTTTTCCAGAATTCACTTTTTCTGATTCTATATCATTTCATAATGAGTCAATTACCATATTGAGTGCATATACTCTTCTCATTTAGTTTTTTATCCTTTTTCTTAATCTCATTCATGCATAAGATCCCATCTTATACGCATTTGAAAATTTTCCCCATACTACATATCATTTCATTCATCTCATATAAAGTCATTTATGTCTATTTCATTTCATTTCCCTTTCTCTATTTCCTCACTTCTATCTCATTTTCCATTTATCATTTGTTTCATCTGGCACATGTATATCCTCAATCAATTCAAAATTATCGATGCATAATCATTATGAAATTTTGACCTCAATTTCACTAATTTCTTCTTACTGCGGATCATAACTCTTGTCGTATTAATCGAACAACCACTTCGGTTCCAATTTCCTCGTCTTAAGATCATAACAAAGTTATGTTTCCATTGCACTCTACTTGTACACTCTAATCTCATCAGGTATACTTATATCTTTATATTTCTCAAACAATCCATGGCAATACATTCGTATCTATATCACTTTCCGAAAACATATCACCACAGTACAATATTGTTATCATTCTCAATAATACATCCTCTAATACAATTGCAATGAATCATTATCTGTTATGCTTACCCATCCACTATTTCTCCTTTCTAATTATCCGCAACTTTCTTTTTCTCATATCACGAAAGAGTATCATCATTTTCTCACCTCAAATTCTTAACCATTGCTTATGCGTGTAACTCATACACATGCGCCCAAGCAAGATCATAATGCTGGCACTCTGATACCACAAATGCTGGGCCCCATTTCTGGAACCGAACCTCGAAACAAAATACCATCATACATAAGCGTGGTTGCAATCTTTTCTTACTCTGATACCAAACATGATGAGCTCCGTTTTCAGAGTCCAACCATTGAACCATAAACGTTGGCGTAATCCAAAGAAATCATGAAGCTTAAAGTCTCATACCATTTCTATGTTCCTTTTCCATAACACATCTCATATATATATATATATATATATATATATATATATATATATATATATATATATATATATACAACAATTCACAATCAAAATATTCATATCAAATCGATAACTTCCTCAAGTATACTGAATTTCCACTCAACCTGATCCATATACCCAAATGCATTCTTCCACTCAACATCATCTATACGTAATTCATAATTCCTTAACATCAATAGATAAAGTTTTACAAGATCTAAAGGCATTCCAAGCCACAATTATAACAATAATCCAAAATCTCAAAAGATAAAAGTTACATGAACTAGAAATCCTTGAAAAGTGACAAATCTTTGTATTTTACATAAATAACTCAAATTACAACATAAGCAAATTGGGAGTGCTGCCTTGACTCTCTTTCACTCCATCTCTTGCTCAAAACTTGAAGGTGGGGACGGAAGGGGGGTGAGATTAAAGCTCGTGGGTAACAAGCTTATAACGAAGAATAAGCAAAATCGTTGAAGTGTTCATTTGTCATATAAAAATCATAATGAATTCATAAAATGCTTTGTTCCCAAATTCTCATTCAAATTCGAAATTTGAAATCAAAACTCATAGTTAAAAATGTCATCACATCAACACAGCATATTCATTTAACCATCGATACAAAACACTCAATTTATGCAACATACTTGACTATTCAAAGATGCAATGCACAAAAAAATGGCTCGAGAGTTCTGTGAAACAAAACGTATAAACTGAAGCTTATGCCGTGAACAAAACGAGTTCGATTTTTTAAAATCTCGTGGCCTCAAGTGGGCAGACGGGAGAAGGCTATATGTCGACGTGCACGTGATTAACGAAACGTTCCTCTCTTGCCCAAACAGAAGCACATAATCATGCTCAAATCATTTTTATCAAATGCTTTCATGCTTTTCATGCTCTTTTCTTTCTTTTCCGAATATACAAAATGCCATGAATTTTCCAAGGCATAACATAAAATGTTTCAATGCATTCCCATCTTTATTTTGAAATTCATCAACAAAGTTCATGTAGCACCCCACTCCCGCAAGACTCGAACCCGATATAGATGGTGATATCCGAGACCGCGCCCCGCGAGGGTGGTGTGCTAAGCACTCGATCAATCAAAATTTGATATCTAATTTTTTCCCTTTACAGACGCACATGCGGAAGTCAATAATCAAATAGGCCATAAGCCCTTTTTTATTATACAAGGCCATTTACAAAATTCCTATATGGCCATTTGTCCCTTTTACAAATACAAACACTTGAATCATTTCAAAAAAATGATTCATACGGAAGTTGTGGAATATATAATTTAATACAAAAATAAAGACATGCAATGTAGACGCAAACTGATCCCGACCTCTATCCTTTACTTGAATGCTGTAATTATACTCCCGTTGGCCTAACGAAGTATTCTTCTTATCCTGAAAAATAGTTGCAAATTTTAGGTGAGTTTTGCGAACTCAATGAGAGACCATCATTGATGGGTCACCCATTGGTGATGTTGTCGCCTGCAACCAAATATAAAAGAAATCACTTCCGTTAAAACAAATTAATGTAGTAGCGGTAAGCGGATATCGTTCCCACGAGGAATCTTTAACGGTAAAGGTTAGCTAGTTCAAACGAAAATAAAAAGGGGGGTTTGTCACGACAATAATAAAAATAAAAAGAAAATAACAAATCGAAAACAATAATTAAATTTGAAAATTCAATGAGAAAAATACCTTGGTTTCGGTTCATCGATGTTATCACGCTATTATGGATCCTCGACATAAAATTGCAATTATTAATAAACATTCATTGGGGGAAATCTCTTTTAAGTGTGATGACTAGAAACATGTATTCTAGCAATCTTATTAAACAATAACCTAGATACGATCATAGGTAAATTGAATAATAACATTAAGAACCAATGACAAGTGATAAATATGTACGACATGCAATCAATCAAGCGAATATTTTCTTAGAATTTTCCGACTCTAACGTAGAAAAGTTAATCCTAATTGCTACTTTTGATTACCGAAACTGAACGTCGTATTTCGTTAATCTAGCGTTTGAATCAATTAATCTCTAGTAGCGCTCCTAGAAACCAACAAATCCAATTAGAAAGAATAGATCTGAAAATATTCAATGTTCATTAACAATCATGAAAAACATCCAAATAATCTCACCAAAATAACATGTAACATGGATCCCTAAACCAAGATAAGAAAATTAACTACTCATACTTGAATTGAAATCAAAGAAAACAACAAAAGAAATTGTCTCCATAACTGGTCTTTTAATGAAAGTAACGATAATCCTAAGTGAAAATATGCATAATGTAAAGAACAATAAACCCAAAAAAGTGCAACAAAGAAACCTAACCTAAACCTACCTTAAAACCTACTAATGTTCGAATACTAAGACTTGATGATCCCCTTCTAACCCCTACACATGTATTTATATCCACTGCAAGCTCCCAATTTCCCTATGTGATGTGTATCTCCATATCTTGATTGGATTTCATCTTAGGTAGATAATCTTCTAATTTAGGTGGGAAACTTCTTGAAAAAGGACTCCAGAAAATCTTCGGAGATTTTGTTCTAATTGGAGACAATCTTCTGAAAAATCTGTAGTATTAGGATCTTGACCTTAGGCGTGCCCACACCTAATCTTTGAATTTCGACCAATCTGGAATTTTCGAACTTCTTGCCATATTTTTCCTCTTTTTGATCCTTTTTCGTCTTTTCAGCATTGAAAACCATCTGTGAATATTTAACAAACAATTCCATCAATATTTAAGTACCAATTTCACAAATCAATTAAAATTTAGTCTAAAACATATGCATTTAAAATGACTTATCAAATTCCCCCACACCGAACCTTTGCTCGCCCTCGAGCAACATATCGAACCATTAACTCAATCAATTTATCCTTTAAGAAATCAAGTGCATACAATCCATCAACTTGGGCTAGTAAGATTCAATTTGCAACACATATCATAATTGCTTTTTACTAATGCAAATAAACAAAATCAAAATCAAGCATCTTTGTTCAAAAGCAAACATGAAATCAAAGTGTATTCTTCTCACGGATTTCGCTCTTACACTCATGTGTTTGTTGGTAATGTGTTTCGCTCAAATCTCACTCTATCATGTTGCACTACCATAGGCTTGCAATTTCACCAATTTTCATTCATTCAGATCACATAAGCCGATAGATAATGAGGACTTTATTCAAGGTTGTAATGGGGCTAGGTTCATAGGTGGGATAAAACATGATAAAAAGGTTTGTCACAAGTTTTCACAAAGTATCAAGTAAAAGGGACACATAATTTCAGATTCTGGGCTAAACATATGACATAAAAGACAACTACTCATACTCTTTTTCTTTTTCTTCTTTTCTTTCTTTCTTTTTTTTTCTTTTTCTGATTTTTTTTCTTTTTTTTCTTTTTTCTTTTTCAATCCACTAAGAAAAAGGGAAAAATGCAAATAAAAAAATAACAAACATGAGTAGAAGTGCCTATAAAAATATCTCATAACACAATGTAACACAAAAGTCCCAAATTACTCAATGCTTTATTCAACTTGTGAAAAGGGGAAAGGCTAATGGGGTATTTGGGTTTCTAATGTGAGGTGATAAATTCAAAAACAAGGATAAGGCTCAAAAGTATTTGCAAAAGGAAAATAACTAGGTGGGTCAATTTTAAGCTAATGGTGTAAAATCAAAGAATGCCTTAATCACTTCTATAGCCCATGTGAACAAAGAAATTCAAACCGGTTCCATGCAAGTTCTGAAGGCAACGTGAATAGAGGAGATCACTCAATTCAAACAATTAATATGAAATAAAGATGATATCATTTAGGTTCAAGTTCGCTTACAGGTTTAAATTTAAGAATCCACCTTAATTTCACACTTTACTTCATTACTCCAATGTCAAAATTTTGACCAAGCCTATAAGATCAGCTATTACAATTAATCAACATGTTCCATCTTAAAACTTACTTAGCCCAATTTAATTTCATGCATGTCCTCAATCTCATCCAAACTAATATGACCAAGTGTCATGGCTCAACATGCAAAACCGCACGCAATATTCAATAAAAATAGCCACAACAACCAACAATATTCACCAAAAATTGAAACAATTTTCCACATCAAAATTCTCAATTCCTCCCCCACACCTAAACCAACATTGTCCTCAATGTTAAAGAAGCATAAAAAAATAAAGGAAAAGAGTTAAAGAAAGCTTCTCTGTTAGTAAGTGTCGAGATCAACGTGTTGGCGGGTGTGGTGGTGTCGTATACGCAAGCCAGGAACCACGATATATCAACACACAAATAAGAGAGGAGCACAATGAATTAGCTAATTAAATCAAATGAAGAGCTAGAGGGCGACAGGGGGTCATTAAATTGCAGTTCAAGCATAGCCAAGGAGCTAGAGAAATAAATCAAGAGGCGACGCACTAGACAAGAAATAGAGACTCTAGGGGAGACAGCTGGGCGTGCGTGAGACAAGAATAAAAACAGAGTGGGAGGCACTAGAGGGCTGACGACAAAAGATTAAAATTAAAATAGCAGAATATAAAATATTAAATTAAATTCCTAATTAAACTGAAATAAAAATAAAAAAATTGCTAACAAAACACATAAAAGAAAAGGATACGAATGGGGTGCCTCCTATTAAGCGCTTATCGAAGGTCATAAGCTGGACCCTTGGCATCTGTACATCATCCATTATCGAATGGATGCTTGAGTCCAACAGGAAACATGTTCAAACTCCATGAGGGGCCTGAAATAACTTCCTTTGAATGCGGCTCCTTGTCAGCACGATGCTCCATGACTTCTGATGAGTGGAACTTTATCGCTTCTCCATCATACTCGAATGTCCACTCGTCTTTTCGGGCATCGCCCTTCTCACACCAGGATGGTCTCTGTAAAGGTAACGCCAATGGTTGTGGAGACTCGACATCCTGCTTGTCACCTTCAGTCTTCAGCTCGCTCGCCCACGGCTCTCCTAAAAATTGCACTTCGTGCGGCTCTTCTTGTTCTTCTTCTTCTTGTACCTGTAAATAACTAGGAAAAGGAAACAAAATTTGGTTAGCGATAACATGAACTGCATCACTTACCGTAGGAGGTTGAACATCCTCCATCCTTTCTCGAACTGTAATCTCTTCCTCTTCTAACTCTGCTTGTTCTTCCTTCGTTGTCGTGAAAAATCGACTTGGAAAAGGAGGCAGAAGCACCTTGTTTAGCACCCGTTTTTGCATCAATTCTGGTTGGACTGGAAAATTTTCAAAACTTTGTGCCTCTATTCGACTAACGGTAGCTGCAATTTGACTTAGCTGGTTTTCGATATTCCTTTGTTGATTTTCCAATTTTCGGATACTTGCTTCCATAGACCGAATACTTGCTTCTGTAGTCCGCTGAAACGTCAAAGTATTTGTGGTTAGAATTTGTAACATATCTTCTAAAGAAGACTTACCTTCGACAGTTGACGTCATATTCGAATTTTGTTGAGGCACGTACGGTTGTCGAAACTGCTGGGATTGAAGAGTCCTCGTCTCCAAAATCATTATGATCTCCTCCAAAGACATATCATTAGCTTGTGGTGGTGGAGGTGGAGGTTCGAAGTAGGACTGATCTTCATAGTAATTCGGTGGAGAAGTGTATACGTACTTTGTATTCTGCAAATAGGAACTCGTACAAGAAGAACAACCCATAAATGAGCAAACTTCACATACCTTAGCTTGTTGGTCATCTCTCGGTACTTGCGCAACTAAGGGTGTGAAATCTGTCACTTGATGGTCAAACCTGGAAGATGGAAACTTATTATCATAATAAGAATAATATGGATAATCTAAAATAAAACGTACTGATAGTGAGCCATGCTGCTAAAAGATTGAAAAATCATAAAGAGCTGTGAAACTGAAACAAACAAAAGATAAGGTAACTAACAGTAACGAAACAAAAAGCAAAAACAAAAACAAAAACATCACTAACAAAAACCGTTAAAAAATTCCCCGGCAACGGCGTCAAAATTTGGTGATGCTGTCGCCTGCAATCGAATATAAAAGAAATCACTTCCGTTAAAACAAATTAATGTAGTAGCGGTAAGCAGATATCGTTCCCACGAGGAATCTTTAATGCTAAAGGTTAGCTAGTTCAAACGAAAATAAAAAGGGGGGTTTGTCACGACAATAATAAAAATAAAAGGAAAATAACAAACCGAAAAAATTAATTAAATCTGAAAATTCAATGAGAAAAATACCTTGGTTTCGGGTCACCGATGTTATCACGCTATTATGGATCCTCGACATAAAATTGCAATTATTAATAAACATTCATTGGGGGAAATCTCTTTTAAATGTAATGACTAGAAACATGTATTCTAGTAATCTTATTAAACAATAACCTAGATACGATCATAGGTAAATTGAATAATAGCATAAAGAACCAATGACAAGTGATAAACATGTACGACATGCAATCAATCAAGCAAATATTTTCTTAGAATTTTCCGACTCTAACGTAAAAAAGTTAATCCTAATTGCTACTTTTGATTACCGAAACTGAACGTCATATTTCGTTAGTATAGCGTTTGAATCAATTAATCTCCAGTAGCGCTCCTAGAAACCAACAAATCCAATTAGAAAGAATAGATCTGAAAATATTCAATGTTCATTAACAATCATGAAAAACATCCAAATAATCTCACCAAAATAACATGTAACATGGATCCCTAAACCAAGATAAGAAAATTAACTACTCATACTTGAATTGAAATTAAAGAAAACAACAAAAGAAATTGTCTCCATAACTGGTCTTTTAATGAAAGTAACGATAATCCTAAGTGAAAATATGCATAATGTAAAGAACAATAAACCCAGAAAAGTGCAGCAAAGAAACCTAACCTAAACCTACCCTAAAACCTACTAATGCTCGAATACTAAGACTTGATGATCCCCCTCTAACCCCTACACATGTATTTATATCCACTGCAAGCTCCCAATTTCCCTATGTGATGTGTATCTGCATATCTTGATTGGATTTCATCTTAGGTAGATAATCTTCTAATTTAGGTGGGAAACTTCTTGAAAAAGGAATCCAGAAGATCTTCGGAGATTTTGTTCTAATTGGAGACAATCTTCTGAAAAATCTGCAGTATTAGGATCTTGACCTTAGGCGTGCCCACGCCTAATCTTTGAATTTCGACCAATCTGAAACTGTTGAACTTCTTGCCATATTTTTCCTCTTTTTGATCCTTTTTCGTCTTTTCAGCATTGAAAACCATCTGTGAATATTTAACAAACAATTCCATCAATATTTAAGTACCAATTTCACAAATCAATCAAAATTAAGTCCAAAACATATACATTTAAAATGACTTATCACCCAAACACATAACACATATGTCACACATCATACAAAATTTCAATCTCACATTCTCCATTCAGTACACTTAAACATTTATTTTATGCATATGCCATTTAGATGAGACTCACATTCGTTCTTATTGCTGTGACTGAGTGCCTCTCACATATACAGAATACTAGCCCGTAGGCTTAATCGAATCGGAATACTGGCCCGTAGGGTTAGTCGAATCAAAATACTGGCCCGTAGGCTCAGTCACATCACATAATCACGGAGCATAACTCTACGTGGAAGCACTTCATACGGGCAACTCAGGTCACAACGCCTTTATATTTCATGCATTCATGCCATGGAATGCATCACTTACATTGCATGCACTTATTCGATCACATTCACTTATCATCGGACCGTAGTCCGGCATTCAACATATAGTTGAGAATTCACACTTAACTTGCATGCAATAACACATTCAGAATTCACTAGCAACACTTCCGTGTACTTAGTTCATCTCATTCACATACCATTAGCACTTCAATATCCAAATCACAATCACAATCACATTCAGATACACATTCATCATACAGAGATCAATGTATATAAAATTCAAATAAAGCAGACAATGAGGTGAGACCATCTAGGTTTAGTCACAGTACACTCCAGATTAGCATTTTTTTTCAATTTCTGGGAATGCCTGAATGTGGGCACTTGACCTGCACAACATATTTATGCAAGACACATATTGTACACTCATCAATAATTCTACACATAACAACATTCATTTTTGTACAATTTTAATAATGGACTATGTATAATGCATGCTCAATGACAATCCTGGGCATATGTTTTAGAACACATTTCATGCTCATTCCCATTTCAAAATTCATGTGTCTCTAATTGAACTAAGTATTACACTTTATTTGTATATGATCAATCTAAATGCTCCTTTCAATCTTTACCCTTTTTATATGTCTAGCTTATTCATAAGCTTACACTTCAAGAACACTTGGTTATTTTATATCATAACTTAATTTCTCATCATCTCTTATCTATCCTCATATGATCTCATAATATCCAATTCCCGTTCATGGTTTAACACTTCATACTTATAAACACACTCAGGTAGGATTCTCTTAATTTCCTCAGACAAACCAAATCTCATTCAATAGGAATCCACTTTAAGATCCCACAATGCATAATCACTGAAATTAGTTCTAGAACATTTAAACCTAAACATTTTCTAAACTCCATAAACTAGAATCCTTACAAAGATTCAAAGATTCAATTGATCATACCTTGATTCTTCACCAAATGAAGAGATCTTCAGCTCAAATGGAAGCTCTTTTCTTCCTCTTCCTTATTCTCTTCTTGAACACTTCAAAATCTCTCTTGAAGGCCAAGGAATTTAAAGCCCTAGCTTGTTTTCTCTTCCTTCGCTCTTTCATTTCTTTTTTTCATGTTCTCTCTAATCTCTTTTCTAATCCACTCATTTTGGTTCTCTAGAAGCTTCTCATTCACATTTTTCCTTTATTTATAAGCAGAACAACACTTCTTCTTCCATTTATGCCCTTAATGAGTGAGAATTGTCCCATTTACCCCTTTTATTTGTGCCTTATGTCTTTTATACTTAAGTGTCTTACCAAAAGCATCCTTGTGTATTCTAACATAACACTTTCTTCTAGAAGACTCTTCTCTATTGTCTTACGTTTCTAATGACACCAAAAGCATTCAATTTGGTTCAGTAGTGTGGAAGTTATAATCCAATATCTTTGGACTTCTCTTGTCCAAAACAGTATGCTATCTACAACTTCCATCCAAAAATTGAAAGTCTTAGGAACTAAATCACAATTCACTTCCTTCAGATAGTTTGTAGCTCTATATCTATAGTTTACCCTGAATCAGAAATCATCTCATTTTCATTTCTACAAATCAAGATATCATCAAAACACTGAAGCATATTCAGTGGGATAACACCAGTTCATATCCTTTAAGAGCACCCTCACTGTACCCGTACCACTATTTTCACTTAATCTCTCTCCATAATATTTATATAACTTCAATTTTTGGTGAATATATAGAGAATGTTCTTACGAATCCAATGGTTCAAGAATCAAGTCATTTGGAGGTCTAGAGAAGAAGTTATGGCCAAAAGAATCCAACATGTTCATATTCTCACCTAAAATGTACATGTCTCAGTACGAATGTTATAACTTTTGCTACAGAGGTCTAATTGAATTCGGTTTTGAACCATTAGAAAGAAGACTTCTGGATATAAAACTTTCATGAAGACTTCAAAGGCCAATTCTATCGTCTAACTTCTGTATCATCTCACTTTTGAATCATCTCACTTTCCTTTCGTCTCAGTTCTATCGTCTCATTTCTATCGTCTGCTTTTTCATCGTCTTCTTTTGCGTCTGCTTTTTTTTGCATCTACTTTTTGCATCTACTTTTTCCGTTTGCTTTTTATGCCTACTTTTTTCATCTATTTTTGCGTTTGCTTTTTGCGTCCAGAACATATCCACTTATAATGATCATAACTTTTGACTCCGATATCCAAAATTTACAAACTTTATACCGTTGAAAAGATAAAAGAAAGATCTACAACTTTTTAGAAGGAAATTTTGCAAAATCCATCTTTATCAATCCCAAATTTGCCCCTAAATTCTGAAGACAAAATTTGCATTCATACACCAACACTGCACCCAATTCTTCACTTCATGACAATATTTGAGACTCTTAGACACAGAATTGAAATTCGATGTCTTCATAAAAAAATGTAACCATATATCTCTAGTTTAATACAAATGAAGAATCATTTCGTTTGGATCACTAGAGAAAACGTTGTGGCTAAAGGACTGAAGCATATTCAGTGAACATTTTTCAGATCACTACCAATCTTGTTTCTAAAGCTTTCCTTATCACTACTCATACCAAGATCACTCTTTCTACTCCTTCTACTCCTTATTTTCAATAAAATCACATTTAATATCAATTATACCCAGAAGTTGTCAATGAATGCAAGTATCACTTTTTATGTGAAAACATTTCGTATTTTTGTGCATATATAATAACATGATGCATGAGCAAGAAAATGTATTGTCTTAATTCCTCTTTGAGCTCGCATGTACTGAAATTTCGGGTCATAACCCTTAATATGGGGACGGGATGTTACATTTCTCCCCTCCTTAATAAATTTTTTCCTCAAAATTCTCATCTGATTGATCAATATAGTAGAGGTGACCATTTTTCATACGCTCCTCTATTTCTCATACACTTCATCACTTCCAAAAGACCACAGTAGACAGACTCAATAAGTCTTTCAGTCACTCATTTAGCTGTCACACTATCTTGACTGTTTCATGAACATATTTCAGACTACTTACTAACTTATACTTCGTATATTGTCAATCTATCTCTGTTGATCATACCATTATTTCAGAACCTGATCACATATCACATATTATGAATCTAAGACCTCTTTCACTAATAACACTAATTTATAAAACTTTTCATACATATCAATTCATATAGCTTAACTTATCTTTTTTCCAAATTTGAGCGCATTTTACCAAGGTGATACTCACAAATTCATTTCATCCTTCCTTTGACAGTTCACTTCTCTTTAATGTTAATACATTCCACTCTTATGTCCATTTCACTATATTCTCTAAATTTGGTGTTGGTCCACCTAACTCATTTATCTTTTATGAGTCACTTTACTCTTATTTCAGATTCATCTCACTCACTAACATTATCTCACATTTATTATGGCCTTATATCATTTTAGGCCTTCTACATCTCAATGTTAGGGTAAATAACCACCCTTTTGTCATACCATGCCCATATCACTTCTAATGATGCCACTATGATAACAATTGTTATACCTATAGTCAATTCGAATTATGCCTCAATCTCATCTTCCTACAAATTCAAATAAATATGAGCTTCAAGCATATTCCTAACAGTTAAAACTACTGGTAGCTCAAACCTTCAATCACTTGTTTCTACATCCTTAGCAGCTAAAATATAATCTTAGCATATTCCTACTAGGATGTTTATCTTAGGTTGTTACTTAGGCTTCTCGAACACTTTCTTTGCTCAATCATCTTAATCGCATATACGTACTTCTTATTTCAATCACCAATTATCATTTGTCCGATTTCACTCGAAAGTTCAGATTCGTTTTCACTTTTTCCGGTTGATTCATAATTCTGAATCTTTAGCTTTTAGGTTTCTTACTTCTTTCCAGTAGACTTGATCTTAAATTTCAATGCAACTAACAACACTTTATTTTACCCCATATGCCACTCAATATTCTGCACTCCTCATTACAATAAATGTGGAAACCTCAATATCTGAATGTGTATTATTCCATTATAGAATTGTTTGTTCAGTGTGTCAGATTACACACTAATTTTACCAGTATAGCACTCATTTGTGCATTTCCTCCAAACTCAATAATTTCTTCATTCTTACATAATGTACATTCCAGAAATGATTTGGCACATCTAATGTCTCCAAGACTTCAAAGCGATTTTTATCATACACTTCTAAACCATGTATCAAAATCAACTCATAAGACTTTCATTATCCCATTCACATCAAAAACCACTTTTTTTTATTACATCTTAATCTCTGATGCGAAACTTCATTGAGTATTTCACAATCTCCAAATCCAATTGATATTTTATCATCAGTGTCTTATTCCTCAAATATTCAAAACGGCTCTTTTTACTTTTCAAACACACTCAAAATACCATCTATGATCACAGTCACTAATTAATACAATTTTTGCCTGGATCACTTAAATCTTCAATATCATAATGCCATTGGGGTATCATTAACTATCACTCACATTTTTCCTTGTGTTAATTTCTTGCAATTCCTTAGGTGACTAATTTCCCCAATGTAAGTAATTTTGTCTCATGTCATTTTCAGTCTCCTGCTTGACTTCTTGTCTCTAATGATTTCCTCTTTTTCTTCAAATTCCTTTAATTCACATCGGCTTACTCAAATGCCTATTCATTCGTACTAGTTCCTCCACACATTTCAATTTATTTGAATGCTTCACTTTGTGTGTTGGTATTTCATTCCTCAGACTGAATTTGTATCTCCCAAACATATTTACATCGAATATAAGGGGGGGACCTGTATTTTTCTCACATTTGCAATAGTGTCACCTTGAATTTATAATCCACTCATGTAGTTGGTGTACACACTCTCAGTGGCATATTCCACTTTTTATGCCTAAGTTTTTGCTTAGGATATGACTCCATTATTCACTTTTGACGTATTACATATTCATTTCCGATTTGTCTCTTCATTGATTACTCTTAAATCAAATCGTTAGATCAACTTAACTCAATTTAGGGAGATTCTTCTTTGAAAGAAGATTTCTTACTACAATCATCAACACTATTCATAAGAACCTTATCAATCAACTATTTTTCGTCATTGCATATCAGTCATCCTTAATACCTCGAGAAGATCAATTTTAACTATGCATAATATCTGAATAAGATCAATTTATGTCATAGCTTACATGATCAGAACATCCCTTGTAATGAGGCTCTGTAGGGCACTTAAACAATTTTATTTACTCTAATATCTTGGCATACATCACCAAAATCATCACATCTTATCTGGAGATGTATTCACATCAATTTACCAATTAGTAGCTTATACTACTAAGGACACTTTAATCCCATTTAATTCTAGATAACCTTTCTCTTTTTATGCCAGTTTGCGATCATAGAGACTTTGCTATAATCATGTCCTTTTTCCTTTTCCTCAAGCTCATCACCTATGTTAACATCATCAACAGTCTCAATTCCTTCCCAATTGATCACTACAAGTACTCTCACGTCTTATTCTATCTTGAACTTTGAACTATAGGAACTATAATCGACACTTATTCAATAAGTCACCAATTACTTCCTATATCATCTAATTTCACCCGTGATGGTGATTCCACTATCAGATGTACACTCACAATGACAATTTAATCTGAACTCAATAACGTTTTCCTATATCACGATCATCATCTCATCTTCCAATTGTCATTTAATTAATATCACACATCTTTATTCTCAATCAATTTATATTGGTAGGGGCATAACCCATATGAAGCTTAAATCTCCACTCCACAGATACATTCTCACACCGAATCTTAAACTCTTATATCGATAATCACACAATCATTCTAAGTCCAAGTGCAACCTTTCAAGGTCATATCAACTTAACTTATATAATTTCATCTCATTATTTCTACTTATATTCCTTTTTTTCCTCAAACAATCCATAACGGTGTATTCACATTTATATCACATTTGAGGACATATCACCCGATTGCAATTTCGATTTCATATTCAATAATACATCCATCGATACAATTACACTGAATCTTTATCTATTATATCCAAACCCAAATCCAAAAGTTCTGAAGCATAAACATTATGAATTTTCGGTCTCAAGAATTTTTTTTCTACTATCTCCTTATACTGAATTACAACCTCTTCTCACAATACTCACATAACAATTTCAATTCCAAATTCACCCTATTATGATCATAACAGTTTTATGATTTCCTTTCATTATGTCTATATACATTAGTCTCCTCATTTCTATTCATATTCTTTTTTTTCCCCAATTAATCCATGGCAATATGCCAATTCACACTTATTTCACCCCCAAAGGATATATCACCTTCAAGGATATGTACCCTTTTGTGGGGGACTCTAATCTACCATGCAAAACCAGATACTATTTCTCATTTCCAATATGTCCATAAACCTTATTTTCTCACATTCAGTCAGATCATCATTTCTCTCAATGCTTCTAACAACTCAAACTCTTAAGTAATGCTCATGCATGTGACTCATACTGGGGATCAGTTGCCGCTGTCTGCTATGACATAACTAATGTGCATGTAACTTGACACATATTTCAGAATACCTATATAAGATTGTACTTCTGGTCTCTGATACGATCTAGATGTAGCACCCCACTCCCGCAAGACCCGAACCCGATATCAATGGTGATATCCGAGATCGCATCCTGCGATGGTGGTCTGCTAAGCACTCGATCAATCAAAATTTGGTATCTAACTTTTTTTCTTTACAGACGCACATGCGGAAGTCAATAATCAAATAGGTCATAAGCCCTTTTCCATCATACGAGGCCATTTACAAAATTCCCATATGGCCATTTGGCCTTTTCACAAATACAAACACTTCAGTCATTTCAAAAAAATGATTCATACGGAAGTTGTGGAATATATAATTTAATACAAAAATAAAGACATGCAATGCAGACGCGAACTAATCCCGACCTCTATCCTTCACTTGAATGCTATAAGTATACTCCCGTTGGCCTAACGTGGTATTCTTCTTATCCTGAAAAATAGTTGCAAATTTTGGGTGAGTTTTGCAAACTCAATGAGAGACCATCATTGATGGGTCACCCAAACATATAACACATATGTCACACATCATACAGAATTTCAATCTCACAGTTGCCATTCAGTACACTTAAACATTTATTTTATGCATATGCAATTTAGATGAGACTCACATTCGTTCTTATTGTTGTGACTGAGTGCCTCTCACATATACAGAATACTAGCTCATAGGCTTAGTTGAATCAGAATACTGGCCCGTAGGCTTAGTCGAATCAAAATACTAGCCCGTAGGCTCAGTCACATCACATAATCATAGAGCATAGCTCTACGTGGAAGCGCTTCATACGGGCAACTCAAGTCACAATGCCTTTATATTTCATTCATTCATGCTATGGAATGCATCACTTACATTGCATGCACTTATTCGATCACATTCACTTATCATCGGACCGTAGTCCGACATTCAACGTATAGTTGAGAATTCACACTTAACTTGCATGCAATAACACATTCAGAATTCACTAGCAACACTTTCGTGCACTTAGTTCATCTCATTCACATACCATTAGCACTTCAATATCCAAATCACAATCACAATCACATTCAGATACATATTCATCATACAGAGATCAAAGTATACAAAATTCAAATAAAGCAGACAATGAAGTGAGACCATCTAGGTTTAGTCACAGTACGCTCCAGATTAGCATTTGCTTTCAATTTCTGGGAATGCCTGAATGCGGGCACTTGACCTGCACAACATATTTATGCAAGACACATATTGTACACTCATCAATAATTGTACACATATGAACATTCATTTTTGTACAATTGTAATAATGGACTATATACAATGCATGCTCAATGACAATCCTGGGCATATGTTTTAGAACACATTTCATGCTCATTCCCATTTCAAAATTCATGTGTTTCTAATTGAACTAATAATTACACTTCATTTGTATATGATCAATCTAAATGCTCCTTTCAATCTTTACCCTTTTTATATGTCTAGCTTATTCATAAGCTTACACTTCAAGAACACTTGGTTACATTATATCATAACTCAATTTCTCATCATCTCTTATCTATCCTCATATGATCTCATAATATCCAATTCCCATTCATGGTTTAGCACTTCATACTTATAAACACACTTTTGTAGGATTCTCTTAATTTCCTCAGACAAACCAAATCTCATTCAATAGGAATCCACTTTAAGATCCCACAATGCATAATCACTGAAATTAGTTCTAGAACATTTAAACCTAAGCATTTTCTAAACTCCATAAACTAGAATCTTTAAAAAGATTCAAAGATTCAATTGATCATACCTTGATTCTTCACCAAATGAAAAGATCTTCAGCTCAAATGGAAGCTCTTTTCTTCCTCTTCCTTATTCTCTTCTTGAACACTTCAAAATCTCTCTTGAAGGCCAGGGAATTTAAAACCCTAGCTTGTTTTCTCTTCCTTCACTCTTTCATTTCTTTTTTTCATGTTCTCTCTTATCTCTTTTCTAATCCACTCATTTTCCTTCTCTAGAAGCTTCTCATTCACGTTTCTCCTTTATTTATAAGCAGAACATCACTTCTTCTTCCATTTATGCCCTTAATGAGTGAGAGTTGTCCCATTTACCCCTTTTATTTGTGTCTTATGTCTTTTATACTTAAGTGTCTTACCAAAAGCACCCTTGTGTATTCTAACATAACACTTTCTTCTAGAAGACTTTTCTCTATTGTCTTACGTTTCCAATGACACCAAAAGCATTCAATTTGGTTCAGTAGTGTGGAAGTTATAATCCAATATCTTTGGACTGCTCTTGCCCAAAACAATATGCTATCTACAACTTCCATCCAAAACTTGAAATTCTTAGGAACTAAATCACAATTCACTTCCTTCAGATACTTTGTAGCTCTATATCTCTAGTTTACCATGAATTAAAAATCATCTCAGTTTGATTTCTACAAATTAAGAGCACCCTCACTGTACCAGTCCCACTATTTTCACTTAATCTCTCTCCATAATTTTTAGATAACTTCGATTTTTTGTGGAGATATAGAGAAAGTTCTTAAGAATCCAATGGTTTAAGAATCAAGTCATTTGGAGGTCTAGAGAAGAAGTTATGGCCAAAAGAATCCAGCATGTTCATATTCTCACCTGAAATGTACATGTCTCAGTACGAATGCCATAACTTTTGCTACAGAGGTTCGATTGACTTCTTTTTTAGACCATTAGAAAGAGGACTTCTGGATCTAAAACTTTCATGAAGACCTAGAAGGCCAATTCTATCGTCTAACTTCTGTATCATCTCACTTTTTCATCGTCTCACATTCCTTTCGTCTCATTTCTATCGTCTACTTTTTCATCATCTGCTTTTTGCGTCTGCTTTTTGCGTATGCTCTTTTTTGCGTCTACTTTTTGCGTCTGCTTTTTGCGTCCAGAATGTATCCTCTTATAAAGATCATAACTTTTGACTCCGAAATCAAACATTTACAAACTTTATACCGTTGGAAAGATAAAAGAAAGATCTACAACTTTTCAGAAGAAAATTTTGCCAAAATCCATCTTTATCAATCCCAAATGTACCCCTAAATTCTGAAGACAAATTTTTCATTCATACACCAACACTGCACCCAATTCTTCGCTTCATGACAATATTTGAGACTCTTAGACATAGAATTGAAATTCGATGTCTTTATACAAAATGTAGCCATATATCTCTAGTTTAATCCAAATTAAAAATCACTTCATTTGGATCACTAAAGAAAACGTTGTGGCTAAAGGACTGAAGCATATTCAGTGAACATTTTCCAGATCACTACCAATCTTGTTTCTAAATCTTTCCTTATCACGACTCATACCAAGATCACTCTTTCTACTCCTTCTACTCCTGATTTTCAATAAAATCACATTTAATATCAATTACACCCAGAACTTGTCAATGAATGCATGTACCACTTTTTATGCGAAAACATTCCGTATTTTTGTGCATTGCATGAACCAGAAAATGTATTGTCTTAATTCCTCTTTGAGCTCGCATGTACTGAAATTTTGGGTCATAACCCTTAATATGGGGACGAGATGTTACAGTTCATATACCAAAACATGTAGCAATTTTGCTAATATTTCAAAGGAAACAAAAACAACATTTATGAAGTAATTGAAATCATTCTTGATTTGGAAGAAAACATCATTTGCTCATTTCTAAATTATAAACATGAAACCCACCTAAATTTCTTACTTGGATACATGCTTAAAAGATGCCTCTCCTCTTGATCCTCTTGCCTTAGTTGATTCCTTTTATCAAATGCAAAATTCCCATTCAATAGGAATACAAATTTGAGGACCCAAATATTGCATATTCACTAAGATAAATTCTAAAAACTCAAACTCTTCCAAAAGTCCAAACATTCGGGTCAAATTTTCATGATCACTATAATCAAGTAAATGACAAAATCTGGTAATATTCTCTTCTAGAAAAAGTTCCCCATTGTCTTAAGTTTCTAATGACTCTAAAATCATTCAATTTGTTTCAAAAATCTGAAAGTTATACTCCAAACATATTGGGACTATCCTTATGTTGAGACTATAGTCTATACTCAACTTCCATCCAAACTTTGAGATAATTATAAACTGAATAAAACTTTTTTTCTTCATAAAACTTGTAGACCTTTGTCTCTAGTTTACAATGAATCAAAAATCACCTCATTTGCAAATCTACATCAAAAGTTATGTCCAAAATACCAAAATATGTCTGTGTAGGAAAACAGAAGCTCGCCGCGGCGAAAAATGTTGGCGTATGCCGTGACGTGGGTGCCTGCGCACGCCTCGCCGTGCGTGACCAGAAACCTCATAAAAACTCATTTTTTTGACATTTTTCATCTTCATGCTTCCCATATTTTACAAATAACTCATCTTAACCCTAAATCATCATTCCTACTTCATTTATAAACTTATTCCAACCCAAAATCATTCACAAACACAACAAAATCATTAACCCTAGAACACCGTTCAACAACAACTCACTTCACACATTCCACTTCATTTTCACTTCTAACTATCACTAAACATGATTCATTCAACAAATCAAGAAGGGTTGAGTCTTGTACTTACTTGTTTAGCTCCAAGATTCGTCAAATTCTTCAAGATCTCTAAAAACCCTAGTTTTCCTCTTCTTCTCTTCTTCTTCCACGACATCTTCTTCCATTTCCAAATAAAACAACCATTTCTTCTTCTTTTTATATCCTTAATGAGTGTGCAATGTCCAGTTTGCCCTTTCCTTTAAGCCTTAAGTCTTATAACCTTAAATGACTTGCCTAAAATGCCCTTATGCATTCCTACCCCTTTTAATACAACCAAACCATATAATAAAATCTACTAACATTTACATAACAAGTAGCTCCAAAATTTTATCCATCAAACCTCATAATTTATTTAAATCATGCTTTATTTAACAAGAAAAATTCGGGGCCCAACACAATTCAAAACATATCAGTCCAGAAATCACCTCAAAACACAACATACACAATCCTACACTTAGAGCATTTTCAAAAACAAAGTAAAATACACTTAATTTTGAAAGATCATAACTTTCAATCCCGATATTGAAAAATGTCATTCTTTATGGCGATAAAAAGATCTCGACAGAATCTACAAGTTTTATGAAGATCATTTTATCGAATTCTGCCTAGATCATCCCAAAAAATAATTCACAAAATTTTAGCCCAAAAAGTCAATTCTTCATCTCCAAAAAGTCAAACTTTCATAATTCAACAAATTCTCACACTTCCACTCTTTATTTCTTGATTTTCAACTTCCATTTCAATCAACTCATTCCTTTAACTTTCATAACCCATACAAAACTACTCAAATATCGAAGTCATCAAAACCAATCAATTCTTTTCTCATCAATTTTCTTAAAGCACAATAACATCTATAACACAATACAAATACAAAAATACTCATTTCTTACATTTAATATTTCTAAATTTCACTAAAAGATCGGGATCCAACATTTATCCCCCTCTTAAAAGAATTTCGTCCTCGAAATTCATACTTAATTAATCACCAAGTAACTTATTCTCTCACATAATGTCTTTTAAAAGATCATATTCAATCACTTTCTTAACTAATTTCTCATCATACATATTCTTAACTTATTCACAATTATTTCCTTCTTATGTAAAAAACTCCCATATCATATCAAATCACTATTTCATTTCATATTTACACAAGTCAATAGTCCCATTTCTGAATGAACCCTAATATGGACCAATACCATTCAAAATCAACCTTTTGAACTTCTATACATATATCTCTATCGTTCATCTCATCTTTCAAGTATTCCTTATTTCATCTCACAAATATATTCAAGATCAAACCAACAAAGTGATCGAAGAAGCCTAATAATCATGACATTCTAACCTCAATATCATACACATTCTTATGATCAATCATATAACTCATCACCTTAATCAAACAATCAATTAGGTTCTTCAAATAATTCATGAAAATCTATTCACATCAATATCACCTTCTCACTAATTCAATTCTATCCATTCAAACTCTTATCAATTCCTCATGCATATCACTTATACATATGCACCCATGTAAGATCCTAATATCGGCGCTCTGATATCATAAATGTTGGGGCCTGATTTCGAGACTGGACCCCAACCGAAAAATGGAAAACAAAGCGGAAACAAAGCGATGGACGAAAAAAAAAGGCGAAAGAATCCTAAGCGGATTCATAAGCGAATCGAAAGAGTTCGAAGCGAAACATATGGCAAAAGTCAAAGAAAATCAAATCGGATCAAAGGAGAAAGAATCGAAAGCGAAGGAAACGAACGAACTGAATACGAATCAAATGGCTCGGAATCGAAAGCAAACAAATCAAAAGCGGAATGGAAACTTAACTTCGACATCCGTGAATAAGTATTTTCGAATTATGACATCCGAGAAACGCAAACGGAGGAAAACAACTCGTTGGAAACCATAAGACATTTAATCGAAGTCAAACCAATTCGGTATTAAAAAAAATTCTTTCTTTTTCATTCTTATTCCATTTCATACAAAGCAAATTAATTTCCCATTAGGAAATTCATCCTCAATCGAAAATCTCAATTTACTTAATTCTTCATATTCAAATTCATAACCATCAATTTACTCAAAATCTTATTTTTCCTTTCTTTGACCAATAAAAACTCACACATATCCAAAATCCACAATTCATAGACAAACTAACACTTCAATATTTCAGTTCAAACATCACAATTTTTCGGACCTCCTGTCCGGAATCCCAGCATAAACAAACATAACCAATTATCATCATATACATAACACCTCAAATAATTCTCAATCAATCAATATCGTCGGACCTCCTGTCCAGAATCTATATCACATACAATCACATTATCCATATCCAATTCACATTCATTTATATCCAAATCACATCCATATCTCAATTCAATATACAAGTTCATATGCCATATCCATGTACAATTTCATAACTCATTTACATCATGAAATAAATACTTATAAAACATTAATGGCATTCCAAGCCATATAAAATCCAAAAACCAAAATCCAAATTATACAAATTTCAAAATATGCAAAAATCGAACAGAAACCTTGACATTTTTTCATCCGATCTCCCACTCGATACCTGAAGATAGGGATGAAAGGGGGTGAGCTAGACAGCTCGTGGATAACATGTTTATAAATCAAAAAATAAGCAAAAATCATCTTTTTAAAACTTTTGCCATTTTATAACAATTTCACAGTAGAATTTCATCAAATGCTTATTTCTTAAACTTTGCAACTTTTCAAAAGCATTCATAAACAATTTCAAAATTTCTTGGTTGAAACACTCAAAAGTTATATTTCTAGAATCTCAATTTTCTTCACAATTCACGAATGATTCAAAAAATGAATGCATCACGAATACAAACTAAAATAAAAAACACATAAACACAACAGAATGGTTTGGGTCGATCCAAAACAGAACGTATTGCACATTCGCACATAGCGGTCCTGTGCAGCCGTGAATAGAACGTACTACACTTTTCCGCATCACGGTCCAGTGTAGCCGTGAACTTATGAGAGTCCAAAACGGAGCTCCAATGCCACTAGTGGGAAGGCGGGAGAAGCCTTTAAAAATAGACAAGTGCACTTGTCCCTCTTATGGGACCTAACCAAACCCACATAACATATAATTCATACTTGAAAAATCGGATTGCACGAAGGCACATTTCAAAAACTTGTTTTTCATACACATATCATATAGCAACCCAAATACAATCTCAATTCATCAATCAATCTCATAACAATCAAATTGATATTCAATTTCTCAATCATGCACAAACAAGGAATGCAAAAATCATAGCAATTGCTTAAAATCATAATTTACCACTTCATTCATAAGTAATGAATTTCAGAAATTTTCTTAATTTCTCAAATCATTTAAAACTTGTAACTATTTTTCAAAAACATTCGGAAACAATACAATTCAATACTTCCTTTCTTCATTTTTCGAAAACATATACAATAATTTTGCAAAACATTTCACTTCTTGATTTTTCGAAAACTCATAATTAACTTATAATTCAAAATAAAATCATGGTACCCACCTCAATTCCATGCTTGAAACTTGTCCAAAGCATCAATTTCTCCATTGCTTCTTTCCTTCATCCAAAATTAAAATTCCCTAATCCATAATCACCCAAATTAAACATCACATAAGGCAAATCACCAAAATTAACTTTAGAAATCAAAAACCCATAATATCCTTAAGCTATTTAAACTAAAAACTCATTAAAATTTCAAGGATTAGAAATCGTCTCTTACCTTAATCTCCACCATTTTCGGATTTTCTTGACTCATCTTGGAGCTCTCATCTTCTTCCATATTTTCTCTCT
The DNA here is from genome assembly GCA_029891385.1 of Erythroxylum novogranatense. NCBI lineage: Eukaryota > Viridiplantae > Streptophyta > Magnoliopsida > Malpighiales > Erythroxylaceae > Erythroxylum > Erythroxylum novogranatense. The sequence goes on from CM057224.1 coordinate 5,841,107, forward strand.
TGGATCTACTTAAAAATCTTGCTTGAAGACCCATAAAGATCGAAACCTAGCTATCTTTCTCCTTTCTCCTTTCTCTTCTCCACCGAAGCTATCCCTCTCTCTTTTCTTCTTTCTTTTCTTTTCTTTCTTCCTTTGTTCTTTTCCTCTTAAGTGTCGTGCTTCTCCTTCTTAAAAATGACAGCCACATGCCATGTCATTTAATGAATGCTAAAAGGCCATTATGCCCCTCCATATACGCCTTATAACTTAAGTCCTTATGTGTTCTTCCAAGTTTGCCCCTAAAATTCATTTTAATTTATGCTTACATTAGGACATTTTTCTAACCATTAAATTGAAGGAATTTGCTAAAACTTCCTTCTGGAGAAATGTTCCTCATAGTTTCAATTTCATAACGCCACCAAAATCATTTAATTTGGTGCACTACTCCAAAAGTTACACCTTAAACATTTCAGACTATGCTTATGCTAAAACACTTTCTAACACTTTACTTCCATCCAAAAATTGACATTCTTAATGACTAAATTGGAACTCAAGTCCTTCATAACATTTGTAGCCCTATTTCTCTAGTATAATCCAAATCAAGAATTACCTCATTTGGATGCCTATAACAAAAGTTATGACCAAAATACTTTAAGCTCTTATTAATCTAAGACTAAACACTAAACCCGACTTCAATTCAGAAATTGAAAGTCTTAGGGGCTAAATTGAAATTCAATTCCTTGATATGACTTGTAGCCCCATATCTCTAAGTTATTTTTCAACTAGAATCAGTTCAATTGGATCTCCACATACCAAGAATTTACTAAAATACTGAACCATGTTTAGAAAATTTCCTAACTCACTTTGATTAAATCCATCATCCTCCATTTAATCTTAAAAATCATAAATTTCCTATGCTGAAGTAGATAATTGTCTTAGGAATCCAACACTTTGAAAATCAAGTCAATCGGATGACGGACGGAAAAGATATAAGCAAAAGATTAAACAAGGGTTGGATTAGGTCGGGTAAAACAAAGATCGGTCGGCCAAAACAAAGATCGACAGGCCAAAACAAGATTGGTCGGCCAAAACAAAGGGTCGCTCCAAAACGCATACCTGACTTTCTAGAATTCATAACTTTTTACAAAGAAGTACAAAATTCATAAACTTAGTAACAAAAGAAAGATAAAAGGAAGCTCTACAATTTCCATGAAGAACTTGAAAACCAAATCCATCTCTAAAGTACTCAAATTTCCAATCAAAGTTTCTGTCCACTAATGATCATGCCAAACAGTAACAGCAACTTGTAAAAATCATAACTTCCTATTTCATAGCCCAAAATTTCCATACTTTACAGAAATGGAAAGATCAGAACATAATCTAAAACTTTCATGAAGAACTTAAAGGCAATTTCAACATCTAACTAGGTCAATCAAAACTTCTACCCAGAAATTTGTCATCCTATACCACATCCAAACTTCCAAATTTCACATCTTCCAATTCTCACATCCTCAAATAACATATGATACATCATTGAAAAACTAGGAAAATTTTCTATGACTTTCATGTAGACCCGTTAACTCAATTCAAAACATATCAGTCCAGAAATCGCCTCAAAACACAGCATACACAATCCTACACTTAGAGCATTTTCAAAAACAAAGTAAAATACACTAACTTTGAAAGATCATAACTTTCAATCCCGATATCGAAAAATGTCATTCTTTATGGTGATAAAAAGATCTCAACATAAGCTACAAGTTAAATGAAACATTGAGTAATTTGGGAATTTTTTTTCTATATTGTATTCTGAGATATTTTTATAAGTACTTCTACTCATGAGTTTATTATTTTCTCTTGTTTTTAGCATTTTCCTTGTTCTTAGTATTATTTGAAAATGAAAAAAAGGGAAAAAGAAAGAAAAAAGAAAAGAAAATGAAAAAATAAAAAAATCAGAAAAAGAAAAAAGAAAAGAAAAGAAGAATAAAGCATAGTAGCATGAGTTAGTATGAGTGGTTGTAGCCCTTTGTATGTCATGTGTTTATCTCAGAATTTTAAGTTGAGTATCCTTTTTACTTGATACTTTGTGAATGCTTGTGATTAAAGTTTTGTCATTTTTACCTCACCTGTGAACCTAGCCCCATTACAACCCTGAATAAAATCCTTATGATCTATTAGATCATGTGATCTAAATGAATGATAACTAGTGAAATTGCAAGCCTATGGTAGTGCAATATGTAGAGAGAGATTGAGAGAAACACTTTGCCCTCAAACACTTGAGTGTAAGCACAAAATCTGTGAGAAGAATTCATTTTGATTTCATATTTGCTTTTGAACAAAGATGTCTGATTTTGACTTCATTTATTTGCATCGATGAAAAGTGATTATGATATATGTTGCAAGCTAAGTCTCACTGGCCCAAGTTAATAGATTGTTTGCACTTGATCTTATGAAGGATGAACTGACTGAGTGTAGTGGTTTGACATTTTTGCTCGAGGGCGAGTAAAGGTTTGATGTGGGGGAATTTGTTAAGTTATGAATTTGCGTTTATTTTGTACTTAATTCTCTTTAATGTGTTGAAATTATTATTCAAAATTAATGGAATTGTCTTATAATTGTTTGCAGATGATTTTCAACACCTTAGAGATGAAATTGAACCAAAAAGATGCAAAAGAATGAAGAAAATCTGAAATTCCAGATTTGGCAGTAATTCAGTGAATAAGCGTGGGCACATCTAAGGATGAAATCAATCTGTAGATCTATTTTCAAGATTCAAAATCAAGATTTTCACAATTTTTAATGATCTTATTTCCATCTATCAAGGGGATTGACTATCTGAAATTGAGGGATACATTATCTGCTAAAAATCAAGGAAAGATAAAGAAGAAATCGAAAAAGGCAAAAAAGGAGGGTGGAGTTACTGTTCACGCAACCTTTGTTTTATAATAGATTTTCATTTTCTACAGATTTTCCCTTGGTTGTTTTTGTGTTTGCTGCATTTTTTATTCTATATTTTTGTATTCTTTAAGAAAGAACATGGATGGAGACATGTTATGTTATTATTTCTTTGATTTCTACTTTCGTTATGAATAGTTAAACTCATTTTTTTGGTTGAGGGAAGCCATGTTATCCGTTATTATGTGAGAGATGTTTTAATAAAGTTTATGTTGTTGATGAACATTGAATATCTTTCGAATTACTTTTTCTAATTAAGTTGAATGATTTCTAGGTGTGCTACTAGGGATTAATTCGTTCAATAGCTAGATTAATGAAATATAACGCTCAGTTTCATTAATCCCAAGTAGCAATTAGGATTACCTTTTTTATGTTAGAGTTAGAAATTCTAAGAACATATTCGCTTGATTGATTGCATGTCGTACATGTATTTCTCTTGCTTATTGGTTTCTTGATTCGCAAAGCTATTATTCAATTAAACCTACGATCGTATCTAGGTTGTTGTTTAATAAGAATGCTAGGATACATGTTTCTAGTCATTACATTTAAAAGAAAACATCCCCAATGAATTTTTATTAATGATTGAAATTTTATATCGTGGATCCATTTTAGCGCAATAACAATGGTGACCTAAAAACCAAGGTATTTCCTATTAAATTTTTAGATCCAATCACTTTTGTTAAATTCAGATTTTTGTTATCTATTTCTTAAATTTCGTAAATTGTAAACAATCCCCTTTTTCATTACTTTGTTTTAGTTTTAAACTCGTTAACCTTTACCGTTAAAAATTCCTCGTGGGAACGATATCTACTGACCACTACTACATTAATTTGTATTAACAGGAGTTGGTTTCATTTTAAATTATGTTGTAGGAGACAATAGTACTATAAATTTATATAATCATAAAGCATATCAACATAACCAATATAATAAAAATAGTAAAACAGTTAGTGGATCACTATGTAACTAAAGTATAAATCAGAAACTACCCACATGCAGTAATACCCTGAAAATGTCAAAAGACCGCACGATTCAATCAAAGCTTTAACTCACTAAATTAACCTGCATGGTTGGAAAGCAAAGGGGGGTGAGTACACTATGTACTCAGTGAGTAGGCAAAAACATATATCACTAATAAAACTCGATACACACCAAGATGGTCTAATTAACCTATGAGGTAAATATACATCACATAAAAACACATAAGCCTAGCATATGTCTCCACGTATACTGGTTAGGAACCATTTAGGCCTAGCCTATTAGTCACTCATTGGGTGAACATAGGTTCTAGTTCGTACACATATAAGCTGAAAGACATCACATGTATAAATCAAATCTTGTCATAAAACGGATGTCAGGATAAGCCAAAACAATCATGTGTGTCATCACTATTCGGTCAAACTATTGTGCACACCCACTGATTCCCTATGATGGCTCTAATTCATCCGTGGTAAGTTTGGACTACAGTCGACAAAAGTGTCATAACCTTAGGTGATGACCTCATCGGTGTCCAAACCCTAAGTGTGGAATTACCCACAAGTCCCATAGAAAGGTGCCGATATGTGGACTTGACTTCATGTACTAGCATCAAGGGTATGGGGGTCACTCAATCTGATGTGCCTAGCTCACAATTGGTTAATCGTTTCCTCACCAATCACAAAAATCATAAACAAAAATTAAGTACAAAATTCAAGTAAGGCACCATGCCTTTCTTTATCAATCGAACCGATAAAATGAAACCGTGCTATAGCTCTAAGCCAAAAGAGAACAAATACATGTAGCATACATGACTTGATTATGTATATATAAATTCAAAAACATTATTTCATGAAATAAAAGTCATCTTTTGCACTCCAAGTACAAAGTTGTTCAAAAATGTAGTTTTATATCCTTTACACTTTACGTACATGTTTGTTGAAAATAATATCATTTCTCAAAATATATAACAAAACATCAGTTTTAAAATAATATCGTTTATTAAATACACAAGTTTACTAGCATCTACTTAAGATTTAGTTCTACTATGCATTACCCAGGTTCAAAATTCACATACAAGTCATCATGCATGTCTTAGGATAATCTAATCCTATTTAAGAGATATGGTTTTCCAACTCACCTCAAAAGAAGGACTCCCTTAACTTCAACAATCTTTAGTACGAGCTCTTTGATTCACAACTCCTGAGCCTTTATAAATAAAAAATATACAATGTATTTACTACTCAAACATATATGTCATATGTATACATTATCACATAAGTGTATAAAACATAATATCACTCTCTTTAAGCTATAGGATTTGACCATTAATCTCCTCATATGGTTACTTCTTTACTATTCACATTAGCTTTTCTTTTGTATTTTCTAAGGCATTTAATGCCTTTAATCCAATAATTTCTCATTTCAAAACATAATTAAGCACTTTTTTTTTTATCCAAGCACATTAGACTATTATTCATCAATCTAAGTAACAATTCAAGTTTACTCTAAGTAAACATGAATGCCACTTTCAATGTGCATCACTACAAATCCTTAAATCCTAAACTAAGTTCAAATAGGCAAACACCTAATGTGTATGAATTTCATGTCACTTTTTCATGACTTTATCATAGTAATTCATGCTACTATCTTTTTATATAGTAAACACTTCCAAACAATGACACATTTCACCACTTCATTCAATCCAATTCCTTTTATTTAAGCTACATTTATCATAATTACATAACTCATTACATATATCAATTCCTTTTCCCATCATTTCGACCAAGCCTCATCCAATATATAGCTTCTTCATTTTTCATCATCAATTCATAGTATACATGTACAATTAACACCATAGAATTCATTTAAATCATCAATTTCAAAAGATATAAAAAAATTCACAACTTTCACCAACTAGGGGGCATTTCATATTTGACTTAAAGAACCATCTTCATGACACATTTCATTCTCCTAAACCATGTTTCATGCATATTCAAGCATGGAGAACAACATTTCTTAACACCAAACTCAAAATCCTAATGTAGAGAGAGATGAGACAAAATTTACCTAGACCTTCCTTTGGTGCTATCTTCAAATCCTTTGAGAATTTCTCAAATCTAATGATAGATTTGAGCTCCTTGACCCCAAATTAGCTTAGAACACGTGAATTTGAGTTGGAGAATCAAAAGAGGGTGGAATTTTAGGGATTGCCGAAACTAGCTTCTACTTCTCCTCTCTTCTCCTTTCTTCTCCTTTCTTCTCCTCTCTTTTAATTAAAAGAAGATGTTTTAAGTCTCTAGCAAGGAGTGCACGGTCATACATAATAAGGGTCTAGAATTTTGACTTTTCTTTGACCAAAAATGATGAAATTATCTTTTTGCCCTTAGTTATGTGAAATTACCATTATACCCTCAAAACTTTTCCTAAATTTGCAATTAAGCCCAAAATTTGAGAATCACCAAACCTTTATTTTTATTTTGATCCTCAAACTTTTTAGAATAATAATTAAGCCCCTTAACTTTATAAAAATACATATTGATCCTCCAAATATTGAAAAATTACATTTAAGTCCTTTAACTTTTAACAATTTGCAAATAAGCTCTTATGTACATCTTTGGGCACTGGTTTTTTGAAACCGATATCTCACTTTTTGAATTTTTCGACTAGCACCCGATTCCTTCACTGGTCAAGTCGAGATAGGATACTAGTAGAACACAAACCTAATGTAGCAGCCCCTTACCATAGGGTATACATCGGGATGCCCGTAGGTCATTTCGATATATATCCTACGATAAGGGTGAACTACAAACAATCACTACTGTACCTTTCATGGCATCAATAATCATAAAGCATCAATCTAAAAATCACTAATTTTTGAAAGCATAAATTTTTCTCATTTCATATCATCAAAAGCGGTAATTGACATATCTGTCAGTTTTTCACTGTCTGTACATTATTCCAAAAGAAATCTAACACAAAAAGCCTAAATAGGTCATCCCTAAAAACTTTCAGCTGACCGACCTGTTAGCCATGACTTCTCTTGCCAACACGATCTACATGGCAGGAAAAGTTTCTCTAGAGCTAGGGGTCTACTCTCTTGGTCCTGAAAAATAATTTGCAATTTTGGGTGAGTTTGCGAACTCAGTGAGGAACCATCATCTATGGTTCACCCAATTCATGCAATAGTCAAACAGAGCACAGTTATACCATAATAACACATTTAGAAGTACCACATGAATGTTCACATAAACACAAGGCGTTTTACCTTTCACTCAATCAAAGACATTCAATCCAATACATATGTAATGCGCATGTGACTCTTTTCCAGTTTATTACTGTTGGGACCCGATCCGAAAACCAGATCCCAACCGAAAGACGGAACGCAAAAACGAATAACAAAGGAGGCGGGACGAATCACAAACGATGACAAAGCGGCGAAAATCGAATGATAAAGCGAAAGAAGCGAAAGCGGATACATGAATCAGAAACGCAATCGAATAAACGAATCAGATACAAATAACAAAGCGGATAGAACGAAATTAAAGCGAAAGAAATGCAATTCGCAATCAAACCAAAACAAACGAAGTACTCGAACTCAAATCAAATGCCGACATCCGTTGGAACAAATATACTCATGGAAATACGATCGCGTTGGAAACCTAAACTAATCCAATACGACAACCGGTATTAATTTTTTTTTATCTTTATCAACCTTATACAATCAAAACAATATAATTTTCTTATTCGGAAACTCATCCTTATGCAAATGTCAATTCACTTAATTCTTCTTAATCATGCAATAACTCAAATTTTCATTTTTTTAGCTAAACACTTATTCTAATTCTTTTTCTACCTTTGTCGTAACACTAATTTTCATCGAAAATCGGGCAACATAACGGTTGTATTTAGAACAACCCAAAAATCTGCAAAGGATAAAACGCACTTCTATAATTCTCACACAATAACCAGAATCATCGGACCTCCCGTCCGGTATCCAAAACACAATCAAACATACTCGTAACCCAACATAAACAACCTCAACAATCATAACTCAAGCACTTCTATAATCCTCATAATCAAGTCACAATCATACTTCATCTTACCAATCATCATCCAAAATCAATATGTAATTTATAAACAAATCATAATCTACTTTCACATTCATATAAACTAACCATCATTTATTTACATAAACCAATTCCATAATCATTTACAAACTCAAATCCATACTCACTTTCAGCATTTAATTACATTTCGAAAGGAATACACTACAAAGTTTTATGTGGCTTTCCAAGCCATACACAAAGCCAATCCTAAAATCAAACTTTACATATAATACCAAAGACAAGCAAAGATCGAACTAATATCTTGATCGACTTCCATCCAATCTCCTACTTGAAAACCTGAAGATGGGGATGAGAAGGGGGGTGAGCTGAAATAGCTCGTGGATAACACATTTACAAATTGAAACATAAGCAGAAAATCAATTTTCAAACAATTTGCTCTTTAGCCATTTTACGTCCGGGAATTTATTCAAAAACTCATTTTCAAACTTTTCAAATCATTCAAATCTTTCATACACCGTCTCCAAAACCTTCACGATTGAAAATCTTAAAACCTCATTCCTCGTAATTTCAAAACTTTCCACACAATGTATAAATAAATCAAAAACCTAAATGCATCACATCATAACAAAGCAAAAATCACATAACATAACAAAATGGTTTGGGTTGGTCCAAACGGAACGTACTGCACATTCGCGCAGACAGAGTTATGTGCGATCGTGAATAGAGGGAGTCCGTGTCGAGCTCTTATGCCACTAAGCAGCAAAGCGGAGAAGCCTATCAAAGGGATAGCGGTTATGTGCAGTCGTGAACAGAGGGGATTCCGTAATCGGAGCTCCTATGCCACTAGCGGGCAAGCGGGAGAAGCCTATCAAAGGGAGACCAGTGCATTGACTCATACGGAGGAGACCTAACCAAACCCACATAATACACACAATCAAAAACGAAAATTCGGATTGCCCGAAGTTACATTTCAAAATCTTGATTTTCAAATCTTGTCTAACTAATCACACTGACATCCACAACTATACATAATTTCACGTAGCAATTATATAACACATTCCCAATCATTCAAGAATGCACAATTTCCAAGACATTTAAACAAAATGCCATTCTCATGTTAGAATCTCACACATTTAAACACAAAGAATGCAAGCATCATAGTAATTTCTTAGAATCATAAATCAAACAAAAAAAAATTTATATAATTTATCAATTCAAACAATTTTCATAATTATTAATTCATTCCGAAATTTCATCAATTAATCAAATCATTCAAAATCGAAGAATGTAAACAATTAAAAAAAATTTATTCAAATCATCCGAAACCAATTTCATAATTTCTCAAATTTATCAAAAATAACAAATCGAACAATTTAAACAATTTCTTAAATCATTACAAAATAATCGAATTTCAGAATGTTTTTGCATTTTAAAACTCGTAACATTTTCCAAAACATTCGGAAATAATTACAATTCAATACTTTCCAACTTTTTCAATCAATTTCACAAATCAGTTGAAAACAAGAAATTAAACTTTGTATCATTTTTTGTAATTTCAGAAATTTTCTTCAGTTATCAAACATTTTAAACTTGTAACTATTCTATATAAATAAAAAAAGCATTCGAACTTAGAACTTTCAGTTTCTCAAATCATTGAACATATAACAAATTTTTCAGAGTATTCCATAAACAAGGACTTTAATCATACGAAAATCAAAATTGTCAAACATTTACACAAACACTATTTTATAAACAATTCTAAAGCATTCGAAATCTTAATTTTCAAACACTTTCATTCAAAGTATTCGAAATAATAAAATTTCAAACATTTTCATAAACAGCAATTTATAATTAATTTGAAAGTATTTGGAAATCATAAATTTTAAACATTTTCATAAACCATATTTTCTAAACAATTTCAAAAGCATTTTCGAGAATCAAAATCTTCCAAATATATTCAGAATCATAATTTTCAAACCTTTACATAAACTATATTTTATAAACACTTTCAAAAATCTTCGAAATCATACTTTTTTGTTTTTTTGTTTTTTGTTTTTTGTTTTTTTCAAACCTTTACATAAACGATATTTTTATAACAATTTCGAAAGCTTTCGGAAATCATAGTTATTCAAACACTTTCATAACCAATAGTTTTATAAAATTTTAAAGCATTAACTTTCATCATTCAAACCCAAAATGTCTCAATTATCAACTATCAAAGAATGCAACATTTGTCAAAAGTTAACAATTCATTTATTAATTTCAAAATTCTATCAATTTATCAAAATCATACGGAAGCAATAACAATTTGAAAATACTTTCTTTCTTGATTTTTTGAAAATATAAACAATAAACTTCCAAAACATTTGTTTCTTCTAGATCTTTCAAAAACAACCAATCAATCATTTAATTTCATCAAAATAGTCATAACAATATTTTTCGAAAAAAATAATTAAAAATCCATTCACTTTCTTAATTCCTCAAGAACACACACAAAGCTTATAATTCGAAATGTAAATATACCCACCTCGAATCCTTGCTAGGAACTTGTCCAAAGCAGCAAGTCTCCAAGTCTTTCTTCTTTCCTCAATTCTAAAATTACCTAAGCCATAATCGTCCAAAATTAACATCATAATTAACGTAATCCTCAAAATTGACTGTAGGAAACCTATAAATATCATAGTTCCAAGCTCTCTATAGCAATAATTTTGAAAATCCCCAAATCACAAAATTGGGCATAATCCTAATCATCCAAAATTAAACATAATCATAGCATAATCTCTTCAATTCACTTTTGAAAACTCAATCCCATAACATCCTTAACCTATCTAAACCAAAAACTCATCAAAAGCTTCAAAATCAAAAACTTCTCTCTCTTACCTTTTTCTCCTCCATTTTCAGTATTTATAGGCTCCAAAGGAAACTTCCATGCTCTTCCCTCCTTTCCTCTTGAAGCAAGATCGAAAACCCCTAAGAAATCCATGGAAAAATCGAAACTTTCACTTCCTTCTTCTTCTCCTCCATCGCCGACCATCTCTCTTCTCTCTTTCTCTCTCTCTCTTCGTTTCTTTTTTTTTTTTGTTAAGTATCGTGACTTTGCTGCTTCTTAAAACGACAGCAGCACATGCTCCTTCATTTAATGAGCAAAGTGACTATTATGCCCTTCATTTAGCCTTTAAAAACTGACATTTTGCGTCCAGAATTTGATCAGGAAAATGACATAATTTGGCACAACTTATTTCTAGACAAATGTTCCCCTATGTCTCATCTTTAAAATGACATCAAAAATGCTCAAATCGGTTAAGAAATGAAGGAGTTATGGCCAAAATATGCGTTCAGCTCTTACTAATCCGAGACTGAACATTAACCTAATTTCAATCCAGAAATTGAAAATCTTAGGGACTAAATTGGAATTCGATCCCTTCACATGATTTGTAGCCCCATGTTTCAATTTTATTTTTCCTTAAGAATCGACTCAATCGGATCTCTACAGCTCCCGAATTTCTCAAAATACTGAACCATGTTCAGAAAATTGTCCAACTCATAACCTTTAACCAACCCTCTCACTTTGGTCCAATCAATCTCTTTTCATTTAATCTCCTAAAAATCATAATTTCTCATGAAATATTAGCTAAAGGTCTTAGGAATCCAACGCTTCAAAAATTGAATCAATCGGATGTCGGACGAAGAATTATAAGCAAAAGATTGCGAAAAGGTCAGATTAAAAACAAAAGAACAGAACTTCAATATATTGATAAAACTGAATTTTTCAAAAATCATAACTCTTGATGCCGAACTCAAATTTGAAAAATTTAGTGTCGATCGAAAGATAAAAGTAAGCTCTACAACTTCCATGAAGAACTCAAAAATCAATTCCATCTCTAAAGGGGTCAAAAAACCTAGTCAAAGTTACTGCCCTGTTAAACATCACCTAAACAAACTCCAAACTTTTAAATTTCATATCTTCCAATTCCCACATCCAAAAATTTCGTACTTTATAGCTTCGGAAAGATTGACAGACAAGTTACAACTTTCACAAAGACTACTTACTCCAATTCAGGCTAAATTCGTACGATGAGTGGCCTCAAAGTCGAGTACACGCAAATATACACTTATTGTCATTTTTACAAAACAAACTTTGACTGATCATAACTTTTACTCCTGATATCGAAAAATATCAAACTTTATGGCGACGGAAAGCTCTTAACATAAGCTACAAGTTTTATGCAGATCATTTTCTCCAATTTGGACTAAATCAAAAGTCAACTTTTAACCCCAAAAAGTCAAACTTTTCTTAATTCTTCAAATTTTTACACTTTTCTCTTTATTTCTCAATTTTCAACTTCCATTTCAAATGTACTCATTCTCTTAAACTTTCATAACCCATACAAATCGACTCAAATATTGAAGTCATCAAAACTAAACAATTTTTTTCTCATAAATTTTTCTTAAATTAATCAAATTTTCTTAAATTCATAAATTTTCTCACCAATTTCTTTCTCATTTAAATTCATTTTAATATTTATAATTTTCACCAAAAGTTCGGGGTCCAACATTTCTCCCCCTCTTAAAAGAATTTCGTCCTCGAAATTCACACTTAAGAACATAATATTTCTTATCTAATCATACAATCACTTTTCTCAATCAATTTAAGATATCTTCAATTTGTCGGATCGAATCATAATTAATCACTTTTCTTATCTAATTTCCTTCTCATACATATTTCTCAATCTCTTCACACTTTCTCAATTCTTATATCAAATACTCCATCTAAAATCATATCAAACTCACTATTTCTACAACTCAATATTCCTTAACGTTTTTCCTTTAACATTTTATGCTAGTCAATGGTCCACTTCTTAATGACTCTTAATATGGACCAAATCATCATTTAAAATCAACCGTTTGAACTTCTACACATATCTCTCTATCACCAATTTCATCTTTCAAGCATTCCTCATTTCATCTCACAAATGTATATTCAAACATCAAGTTATCTCATCTTTCAAAATTTGCATCTCTCAAAAGCATAATCAAATCAATTTATCCTTATTCATCAAGAATTTCTAATCTCAATTTTCGTAACACATTCCTAAAATCAATCATAATTCTCGTCACTTTGTTCAAAAATCAATTTAATTATTCAAATATTTCATAACATACCTTCATATCATTTAATCATATCCTTCAAGTATTTCTTAGAAATCCATTCATCCATTTTCATCATGAGGTTTTCCTCTCAGTTTCCATTTATAATCAATCATCACTCATCACCTACATCAAATAATCACTTAGCACATTCTCACAAATTCAACTTCTGCCTATCAAACTCTTATCAATTACACATGCAAATCATTCATACACATACGCCAAAGTAAGATCCTATTACTGGGCTTTGATACCATAACTGTTGGGACCCGATCCGAAAACCGGATCCCAACCGGAAGACGGAACGCAAAAACGAATAATAAAGGAGGCGGGACGAATCACAAACGATGACAAAGCGACAGAAATCGAATGATAAAGCGAAAGAAGCGAAAGTGGATACATGAATCGGAAACGCAATCGAATAAACGAATCAGATACGAATAACAAAGCGGATAGAACGAAATTAAAGCGAAAGAAATGCAATTCGCAATCAAACCAAAACAAACGAAGTACTCGAACTGAAATCAAATGTCGACATCCGTTGGAAACCTAAACTAGTCCAATACGACAACCGATATTTTTTTTTTTATCTTTATCAACCTTATACAATCAAAACAATATAATTTTCTTATTCGGAAACACATCCTTATGCAAATGTCAATTCACTTAATTCTTCTAAATCATGCAATAACTCAAAATTCCATTTTTTAAGCTAAACACTTATTCTAATTCTTTTTCTACCTTTGTCGTAACACCGATTTCATCGAAAATCGGGCAGCATAACGGCTGTATTTAGAACAACCCAAAAATCTGCAAAAGATAAAACGCACTTCTATAATTCTCACACTTAACCAGAATCATCGGACCCCTCGTTCTGTATCCAAAACACAATCAAACATACTCGTAACCCAGCATAAACAACCTCAATAATCATAACTCAAGCACTTCTATAATCCTCATAGTCAAGTCACAATCATACTTCATCTTACCAATCATCATCCAAAATCAATATGTAATTTATAAACAAATCATAATCCACTTTCACATTCATATAAACTAACCATCATTTATTTACATAAACAAATTGCACAATCATTTACAAACTCAAATCCGTACTCACTTTCAACATTTAATTACATTCTGAAAGGAATACACTACAAAGTTTTATGTGGTTTTATAAGTCATACACAAAGCCAATCCTAAAATCAAACTTTACATATAATACCAAAGACAAGCAAAGATCGAACTAATATCTTGATCGACTTCCATCCGATCTCCTACTTGAAAACCTGGAGATGGGGATGAGAAGGGGGGTGAGCTGAAATAGCTTGTGGATAACACATTTACAAATTGAAACATAAGCAAAAAATCAATTTTCAAACAATTTGCTCTTTAGCCATTTTAAATCCGGGAATTTATTCAAAAACTCATTTTTAAACTTTTCAAATCATTCAAATCTTTCATACACTGTCTCCAAAACCTTCACGGTTGAAAATCTTAAATCCTGATTCCTCGTAATTTCAAAACTTTCCACACAATGTATAAATAAATCGAAAACCTAAATGCACCACATATAAATGCATCACATCATAACAAAGCAAAAATCACATAAGACAACAAAATGATTTGGGTTGGTCAAAACGGAACGTACTGCACATTCCCGCATAGCGGTTATGTGCAGTCGTGAACAGAGGGAAGTCCGTAATCGGAGCTCCTATGCCACTAGCGGGAAGGCGGGAGAAGCCTATCAAAGAGAGACCAGTGCATTGACTCATACGGAGGGGACCTAACAAAACCCACATAATACACACAATCGAAAACGAAAATTCGGATTGCCCGAAGGCACATTTCGAAATCTTGATTTTCAAATCGTGTCTAACTAATCACACTGACATCCACAACTACACATAATTTCACGTAGCAATTATATAACACATTCCCAATCATTCAAGAATGCACAATTTCCAAGACATTTAAACAAAATGCCATTCTCACGTTAGAATCTCACACATTTAAACACAAAGAATGCAAGCATCATAGTAATTTTTTAGAATCATAAATCAAACAAATTTTTTTTTCTAATTTATCAATTCAAACAATTTTCATAATTATTAATTCATTCTGAAAATTCATCAATTAATCAAATCATTCAAAATCGAAGAATGTAAACAATTAAAACATTTTATTCAAATCATCCAAACCATTTTCATAATTTCTCAAATTTATCAAAAATAAAAAATCGAACAATTTAAACAATTTCTTAAATCATTACAAAATCATCGAATTTCATAATGTTTTTGCATTTTAAAACTCGTAACATTTTCCAAAACTTTCGGAAACAATTACAATTCAATACTTTCCAACTTTTTCAATCAATTTCACAAATCAGTTGAAAACAAGAAATTGAACATTTGTATCATTTTTCGTAATTTCAGAAATTTTCTTCAGTTATCAAACATTTTAAAACTTGTAACTATTCTATATAAATAAAAAAAGCATTCGAACTTAGAACTTTCAGTTTCTCAAATCATTGAACATCTAACAAATTTCTCAGAGTATTCCATAAACAAGGACTTTAATCATACGAAAATCAAAATTGTCAAACATTTACACCAACACTATTTTATAAACAATTCTAAAGCATTCAGAATCTTAAATTTTCAAACACTTTCATTCCAAAGTATTAGGAAATAATAAAATTTTAAACATTTTCATAAACAATAATTTATAATTAATTTCAAAAGTATTTGGAAATCATAAATTTTCAAACATTTTCATAAACCATATTTTCTAAACAATTTCAAAAGCATTTTAGGAATCAAAATCTTCCAAATATATTCAGAAATCATAATTTTCAAACCTTTACATAAACTATATTTTGTAAACACTTTCAAAAATCTTGAAATCATACTTTTTTGTTTTTGTTTTATTTTTTGTTTTTTTCAAACCTTTATATAAACGATATTTTATAACAATTTGAAAGCTTTGAAATCATTGTTATTCAAACACTTTCATAACCAATAGTTTTATAAAATTTTAAAGCATTAACTTTCATCATTCAAACCCAAAAATGTCTCAATTATCAACTATCAAAGAATGCAACATTTGTCAAGAGTTAACAATTCATTTATTAATTTCAGAAATTCTATCAAGCTATCAAAATCATACGGAAACAATAACAATTTGAAAATACTTTCTTTCTTGATTTTCTGAAAATATAAACAATAAAATTCCAAAACATTTGTTTCTTCTAGATCTTTCAAAAACAACCAATCAATCATTTAATTTCATCAAAATAGTCAAAACAATATTTTTCAAAAACAATAATTAAAAATCCATTCACTTTCTTAATTCCTCAAGAACACACACAAAGCTTATAATTCGAAATGTAAATACATTACCCACCTCGAATCCTTGCCAGGAACTTGTCCAAAGCAGCAAGTCTCCAAGTCTTTCTTCTTTCCTCCATTCTAAAATTACCTAATCCATAATCGTCCAAAATTAACATCATAATTAACGTAATCCTCAAAATTGACTGTAGGAAATCTATAAGTATCATAGTTCCAAGCTCTCTATAGCAATAATTTCGAAAATCCCCAAATCACAAAATTGAGAATAATCCTAATCATCCAAAATTAAGCATAATCATAGCATAATCTCTTCAATTCACTTTAGAAAACTCAATCCCATAACATCCTTAACCTATCTAAACCAAAAACTCATCAAAAGCTTCAAAATCAAAAACTTCTCTCTCTTACCTTTTTCTTCTCCATTTTCGGTATTTATAGGCTCCAAAGGAAACTTCCATGCTCTTCCCTCCTTTCCTCTTGAAGCAAGATCGAAAACCCCTAAGAAATCCATGGAAAAACTGAAACTTTCACTTTCCTTGTTCTTCTCCTCCATCGCCGACCATCTCTCTTCTCTCTTTCTCTCTTTCTCTCATAGTTTCTTTTCTTTTTATTTTGTTAAGTAGCGTGACTTTTCTGCTTCTTAAAACGACAGCAGCACATGCTCCTTCATTTAATGAGCAAAATGACTATTATGCCCTTCATTTAGCCTTTAAAAACTGACATTTTGCGTCCAGAATTTGATCAGGAAAATGACATAATTTGGCACAACTTTCTTCTAAACAAATGTTCCCCTATGTCTCATCTTTAAAATGATACCAAAAACGCTCAAATCGGTTAAGAAACGAAGGAGTTATGGCCAAAATATCCGTTCAGATCGTACTAATCCGAGACTGAACATTAACCTAATTTCAATCCAGAAATTGAAAATCTTAGAGACTAAATTGGAATTCGATCCCTTCACATGATTTGTATCCCCATGTCTCAATTTTATTTTTCCTCAAGAATCGACTCAATCGGATCTCTACAGCTCCCGAATTTCTCAAAATACTAAACCATGTTTAGAAAATTGTCTAACTCATAACCTTTAACCAACCCTCTCACTTTGGTTCAATCAATCTCTTTTCATTTAATCTCCTAAAAATCATAATTTCTCATGAAATATTAGCTAAAGGTCTTAGGAATCCAATGCTTCAAAATTTGAATCAATCGGATGTCGGACGAAGGAATTGTAAGCAAAAGATTGCGAAAAGGTCAGATTAAAAACAAAAGAACAGAACTTCAATCTATTGATAAAACCGAATTTTTCAAAAATCATAACTCTTGATCCCGAACTCTAAATTTGACAACTTTGGTGTCGATGGAAAGATAAAAGTAAGCTATACAACTTGCATGAAGAACTCAAAAATCAATTCCATCTCTAAAGGGGTCAAAAACCTAGTCAAAGTTACTGCCTTGTTAAACATCACCTAAACAAACTCCAAACTTTCAAATTTCATATCTTCCAATTCCCACATCCAAAAATTTCATACTTTATAGCGTCGAAAAATTGACAGACAAGCTGCAACTTTCATGAAGACCACTTACTCCAATTCAGGCTAAATTCGAACGACGAGTGGCCTCAAAGTCGAGTACACGCAAATATACACTTATGGTCATTTTTACAAAACAAACTTTGACTGATCATAAATTTTACTCCGAATAACGAAAAATATCAAACTTTATGGCGACGGAAAGCTCTTAACATAAGCTACAAGTTTCATGAAGATCATTTTCTCAAATTTGGCCTAAATCAAAAGTCAACTTTTAACCCCAAAAAGTCAAACTTTTCTTAATTCTTCAAATTTTTACACTTTTCTCTTTATTTCTCAATTTTCAACTTCCATTTCAAATCTACTCATTCTCTTAAACTTTCATAACCCATACAAATCGACTCAAATATTGAAGTCATCAAAACTAAACAATTCTTTTCTCATAAATTTTTCTTAAATTCATCAAATTTTCTTAAATTCATAAATTTTCTCAGCAATTTCTTTCTCATTTAAATTCATTTTAATATTTCTAATTTTCACCAAAAGTTCAGGGTCCAACATTTCTCCCCCTCCTAAAAGAATTTTGTCCTCGAAATTCACACTTAAGAACATAATATTTCTTATCTAATCATACAATCACTTTTCTCAATCAATTTAAGATATCTTCAATTTGTCGGATCGAATCATAATTAATCACTTTTCTTATCTAATTTCCTTCTCATACATATTTCTCAATCTCTTCACACTTTCTCAATTTTTATATCAAATACTCCATCTAAAATCATATCAAACTCACTATTTCTACAACTCAATATTCCTTAACGTTTTTCCTTTAAAAATTTATACAAGTCAATGGTCCACTTCTTAATGACTCTTAATATGGACCAAATCATCATTTAAAATCAACCGTTTGAACTTCTACACATATCTCTCTATCACCAATTTCATCTTTCAAGCATCCCTCATTTCATCTCACAAATGTATATTCAAACATCAAGTTATCTCATCTTTCAAAATTTGCATCTCTCAAAAGCATAATCAAATCAATTTATCCTTATTCATCAAGAATTTCTAATCTCAATTTTCATAAGACATTCCTAAAATCAATCATAATTCTCGTCACTTTGTTCAAAAATCAATTTAATTATTCAAATATTTCATAACATACCTTCATATCATTTAATCCTATCCTTCAAGTATTTCTTAGAAATCCATTCATCCATTTTCATCATGAGGTTTTCCTCTCAGTTTCCATTTATAATCAATCATCACTCATCACCTACATCAAATAATCACTTAGCACATTCTCACAAATTGAACTTCAGCCTATCAAACTCTTATCAATTACTCATGCAAATCATTCATACACATACGCCCAAGTAAGATCCTATTACTGGGCTTTGATACCATAACTGTTGGGACCCGATCTGAAAACCGGATCCCAACCGGAAGACGGAACGCAAAAACGAATAATAAAGGAGGCGGGACGAATCACAAACGATGACAAAGCGGCAGAAATCGAATGATAAAGCGAAAGAAGCGAAAGCGGATACATGAATCGGAAACACAATCGAATAAACGAATCAGATACGAATAACAAAGCGGATAGAACGAAATTAAAGCGAAAGAAATGCAATTCGCAATCAAACCAAAACAAACGAAGTACTCGAACTGAAATCAAATGCCGACATCCGTTGGAACAAATATACTCATCGCAATACGATCGCGTTGGAAACCTAAACTAATCCAATACGACAACCGGTATATATATATATTTTATATCTTTATCAACCTTATACAATCAAAACAATATAATTTTCTTATTCGGAAACTCATCCTTATGCAAATGTCAATTCACTTAATTCTTCTTAATCATGCAATAACTCAAAATTCCATTTTTTTAGCTAAACACTTATTCTAATTCTTTTTCTATCTTTGTCGTAACACCGATTTCATCGAAAATCGGGCAGCATAACGGCTGTATTTAGAACAGCCCAAAAATCTGCAAAGGATAAAACGCACTTCTATAATTCTCACACAATAACCAGAATCATCGGACCCCCGTCTGGTATCCAAAACACAATCAAACATACTCGTAACCCAGCATAAACAACCTCAATAATCATAACTCAAGCACTTCTATAATCCTCATAATCAAGTCACAATCATACTTCATCTTACCAATCATCATCCAAAATCAATATGTAATTTATAAACAAATCATAATCCACTTTCACATTCATATAAACTAACCATCATTTATTTACATAAACCAATTCCATAATACCAAAGACAAGCAAAGATCGAACTAATATCTTGATCGACTTCTATCCGATCTCCTACTTGAAAACCTGGAGATGGGGATGAGAAGGGGGAAGAGCTGAAATAGCTCGTGGATAACACATTTACAAATTGAAACATAAGCAGAAAATCAATTTTCAAACAATTTGCTCTTTAGCCATTTTATGTCCGGGAATTTATTCAAAAACTCATTTTTAAAATTTTCAAATCATTCAAATCTTTCATACACCATCTCCAAAACCTTCACGGTTGAAAATCTTAAATCCTGATTCCTCGTAATTTCAAAACTTTCTACACAATGTATAAATAAATCGAAAACCTAAATGCATCACATATAAATGCATCACATCATAACAAAGCAAAAATCACATAACACAACAAAATGGTTTGGGTTGGTCCAAATGGAACGTACTGCACATTCCGTAAGCGGTTATATGCGGCAAACAGAATGAGAGGGAGTCCAGTCGGAGCTCCTATGCCACTAGCGGGCAGGCGGGAGAAGCCTATCAAAGGGAGACCAGTGCACTGACTCATACGGAGGGGACCTAACCAAACTCACATAATACACACAATCGAAAACAAAAATTTGGATTGCCCGAAGGCACGTTTCGAAATCTTGATTTTCAAATCGTGTCTAACTAGTCACATTGACATCCACAACTACACATAATTTCACGTAGCAATTATATAACACATTCCCAATCATTCAAGAATGCACAATTTCCAAGACATTTAAACAAAATGCCATTCTCATGTTAGAATCTCACACATTTAAACACAAAGAATGCAAGCATCATAGTAATTTCTTAGAATCATAAATCAAACATTTTTTTTCTAATTTATCAATTCAAAAATTTTTCATAATTATTAATTCATTCAGAAAATTCATCAATTAATCAAATAATTCAAAATCGAAGAATGTAAACAATTAAAACATTTTATTCAAATCATCCAAACCATTTTCATAATTTCTCAAATTTATCAAAAATAACAAATCGAACAATTTAAACAATTTCTTAAATCATTACAAAATCATCAAATTTCAGAATATTTTTGCATTTTAAAACTCGTAACATTTTCCAAAACATTCGGAAACAATTACAATTCAATACTTTCCAACTTTTTCAATCAATTTCACAAATCCGTTGAAAACAAGAAATTGAACCTTTGTATCATTTTTCGTAATTTCAGAAATTTTCTTCAGTTATCAAACATTTTAAAACTTGTAACTATTCTATATAAATAAAAAAAGCATTCGAACATAGAACTTTCAGTTTCTCAAATCATTGAACATATAACAAATTTCTCAGAGTATTCCATAAACAAGGACTTTAATCATACAAAAATCAAAATTGTCAAACATTTACACCAACACTATTTTATAAACAATTCTAAAGCATTCGGAAATCTTAAATTTTCAAACACTTTCATTCCGAAAGTATTCGGAAATAATAAAATTTTCAAACATTTTCATAAACAACAATTTATAATTAATTTCGAAAGTTTTTGGAAATCTTAAATTTTCAAACATTTTCATAAACCATATTTTCTAAACAATTTCAAAAGCATTTTCGGGAATCAAAATCTTCCAAATATATTCGAAATCATAATTTTTCAAACCTTTACATAAACTATATTTTATAAACACTTTCAAAATCTTGAAATCATACTTTTTTGTTTTTTCAAACCTTTACATAAACGATATTTTTATAACAATTTCAAAGCTTTGAAATCATAATTATTCAAACACTTTCATAACCAATAGTTTTATAAAATTTTAAAGCATTAACTTTCATCATTCAAACCCAAAATGTCTCAATTATCAACTATCAAAGAATGCAACATTTGTCAAAAGTTAACAATTCATTTATTAATTTTAGAAATTCTATCAATTTATCAAAATCATACGGAAACAATAACAATTCGAAAATACTTTCTTTCTTGATTTTCCGAAAATATAAACAATAAACTTCCAAAACATTTGTTTCTTCTAGATCTTTCAAAAACAACCAATCAATCATTTAATTTCATCAAAATAGTCAAAAAAATATTTTTCGAAAACAATAATTAAAAATCCATTCACTTTCTTAATTCCTCAAGAACACACACAAAGCTTATAATTCGAAATGTAAATACATTACCCAGTGATGGGTGTCGAATTCACCAAAAATAATTCCCAAACACCAAACAAATATAAATTGCGCACAGTGGTAAATGAGGTCGATCCACAGAGAATGAAATAAATTGATTCTATTCAAATGCCAAAGAACGAATGAAATTAATTAAAAGGGGAGTTTTGGAGTTTTCTGCTAAAACTACTAATTAAACTAACCAATAATAAATTATTAGCTCAATTAATAAAATAATAACCAACAAAGAACGTAGATAAAATTGACTAACCCAATAAACGACAACTTAGCCGGGGAATTCCTAATTATTATGCATAGACTGCGATCATTGACTCAAATATTTTCTTTGGTTTAGTAATAGATTAGCTATGGTTACCAACTATCTCTGGCTCCCTCGTTTTTTCTTAATCTTAGAATAATCAAAGAAACTCCTTTAAATTATTCTCTAATTAACTAATAACCCCTTCAAGACTCTCTCCGAGATTCAATTAGTTAACAGCATTAAACTCCAAAGAAACACTAACCCTAACTGACTACGCACTGACTCATGTTTCATCTAGTTAGATCGCAAGTTTCTTAACACGAAATTAGACAAGTATTATGTCCTAGTGTCAATTTCCACAAACACTAATCACCCAGTTAACACCGCCAAGTAAACCAGTTGGTGAATGCAAATTAACTAACTCTACAATCGGGCCCTAATCGTAGAATCAATTAATAAACAATGAAAGTAAAACGGAAACAATACGAATATTATAAATCAAATAATTAGAACAAATAGGTCTCACGAGTCAAGTCATAACAATTGGAATTCCCCGACTAAAACAGTTTAGCTACTCATAACGAAATTAAAAAAAACAAGATTCTTAATTAACATAGTCTAAATAATAAAGAAAAGAAGGAAAACCAGAAGATCTCTCCAAGTGTCGCTGCTGATTGCTTCCTTTTCTGATTGCCGCAACTCCTTGCTATCCAAGTGTCACTGGCGCTGTCCTCTTGTCTCTTCACGAATACCCTGTCTCGCACATTATACTCCATCTCCCTCTGTCTTTGATCCACATAACTCTTACATGCATCTTGAGCCGCTTTAATTGGCTCAATCGATTCACCTTATCTCATCAGATCTTGAATCAGCTCTGGACCCTCAACCATTCTGACACCCTCTTCATCCCAATACAACAGCGATCGACACTATCGTCCATACAGGGCCTCATATGGTGCCATCCCGATGCTATTGTGATAATGATTGTTGTAGGCAAACTCAATCAAGGCCAAATACTGATCCCATACTCCTTTAAACTCCAATACACAAGCCCGAAGTATGTCTTCAACAGTCTTAATCGTCCTCTCACTCTGCCCATCTGTCTGAGGGTGAAATGCTGTACTGAAATTCAATTTAGTACCCATAGCCGACTGCAAACTCTGCCAGAACTTCGAAGTAAATCTGGGATCCCAGTCTGACACTATCGACACTGGAACTCCGTGCAGTCTCACTACCTCAGCTACATACTTCTGGGCCAGCTGATCAAAGGAATTATTCTCCCTCACTGGCAAGAAATAGGCCGATTTCGTCAACCGGTTCACGATGACCCAGATAGAATTATGTTGTCTCGGAGTCTTGGGCAATCCCATAATGAAATCCATAGTAATCCGTTCCCATTTCCACTCGGGAATAGGCAACGAATGAAGTTTCCCTACTAGAGCCTGGTGCTCAACCTTAACCTGCTGGCACGTCATACACCTGGATACATACTCCACTACCTGCTTTTTCATGCCAGGGCACCAGAAATGTTGCTTAAGAGTATTATACATCTTGGTAGAACCAGGATGCATAGCATAGGCGGCCATGCGCGCCTTCTCTAGAATCTCACGCCTCAGATCATCCACATCGGGCACACACAGTCTCTGACCCATCCATAAAGTCCCATCTCTCAACTTAAAATCAGAATCCCGATTAGATCTCGCTCTCTCAATCAGTCTTACCAAGGTAAGATCCTTGTCCTGAACTCTCCTGATCCTGTCCAGTAGCATCGGTCTAAGCTTCAAGTTGGCCAATAAAGCTCCATCTTGCTCCAAAGTCAACTGTACATTCAAGGCTCTCAACTGAATAAAATTAGGCAACCTCATTGCCTGGATCTGAGTTTTACTAGTATAAGACTTTCTACTCAGAGCATCTGCCACCACATTGGCTTTTTCGGGGTGGTACTCGATGGTACAGTCATAATCCTTGAGTAGCTCTATCCACCTCCTTTGTCTCAAATTCAACTCTCTCTGGCTCAGCAAATACCTCAAACTCTTATGATCAATGAAAATCTGGAAGGTCTCACCATATAAATAATGTCTCTAAATTTTCAGAGCAAATACAACTGCAGCTAACTCCAAATCATGCACTGGATAATTTATCTCATGAGACCTCAATTGTCTTGAGGCATATGCAATCACTCTACCATGCTGCATCAGAACACATCCCAATCCCTGATGCGATGCATCACTGAACACCTCAAATCCTCCAGTCCCTGATGGAATAGTTAACACCGGTGTAGTAGTCAACCGGTGTTTCAGCTCCTCAAAGCTCTTCTAGCACTCTTCAGTCCATCAAAATGGTATGTTCTTCCTCAGAAGCTTTATCAAAGGGGCCGAGATCAGTGAAAACCCCTCGACAAATCTCTGGTAATATCCAGCTAATCCAAGGAAACTCTGAATCTCTACCACATTCAGTGGAGCTTCCCACTTCAGCACGACCTCAATCTTACTCGGATCCACCTGAATACCCTCTCCAGTCACTATATGCCCCAAAAATATCACCTGATCTAGCCAAAATTTACACTTACTGAATTTGGCATACAACTGTCTCTCCCTCATAGTCTGTAAAACAATCCTCAAGTGTTCACTATGCTCCTTTTTGTTCCTCGAATACACCAAAATGTCATCAATAAAGAAAATTATAAACTGATCTAGGTAGGGCTGAAAGACCTTATTCATCAAGGCCATAAAAGTTTCCGGGGCATTAGTCAACCCAAACGACGTCACCAGAAATTCGAAATGCCCATACCTGCTCCTGAAGACACTCTTAGGCACATCAGCCACGGCTATCTTCAGCTGATAATACCCTGACCTCAGGTCTAGTTTAGTGAACACCTGAGCTCCCTGTAACTGATCAAACTAGTCATCGATCCTAGGCAGTGGATACTTATTCTTCACTGTCACCCGATTTAGCTGCCTACAATCGATACACAATCTCAGAGTCCCATCCTTCTTCTTTACAAATAATACTGGAGCTTCCCAAAGTGAGACACTGGGCCTGATAAATCCCTTCTCCAGCAACTCCTGCAACTGAGCCTTCAGCTCCCTCAATTCCACAGGTGCCATCCTATATGGAGGTATAGATATAGGAGTGGTACCTGGAACGAGGTCAATCGTGAACTCCGTCTCCTGATCCGGCGGTAAACCCGGTAACTCATCGGGGAACACATCCTGGAATTCCCTAACCACGGGAATATCCTGTTGCCTCTGTTCAACTCTCACATCAATGACATGAGCCAAATAGGCCTCACAGCCTCCCTGCATCAATCTCAAGGCACTCAGAAAAGAGATCATCCGGGCTGGCACTGCCTGACTAACTCCTCTGAACACTACTCTAGGCTGAACAGGAGACTCTAATACGACCTCCTTGGTGTAGCTGTCCATGATAGCCTTGTGGGCAGTAAGCCAGTCCATCCCCAGAATCACATCGATCTCTCTTAATGGTAATACTATGAGGTCTGCTCTCAACACTTCTTGATCAATCTGAATCAAACACCCCTTGCAGACCTCTCCCAAAGCAGTAGTACTACCTAGAGGTGTACTCACCTCTAGCCCATATTGTAACATCTCCCTATCCCGATGCAATCTACATGCCATATGTGGTGCAACAAAAGAATGTGTGGATCCTGGATCCAGCAATACAAATGCTTCAATATCAGAAATAAGAAGCATATCAGCTACAACATCAGGAGAATCCTGGGCCTCCTGCCTAGTCATGGCGTAGACCCTGGCCTGGGACTGTGGTTGGCTGCCCCGACTCTCAGCCCTCACAAAAGATCCCTCAGCTCTATCGCGGCCTCTACCACGGCCCCTCTGCCTGGATCCACTCACCCTACTCTGCTGCACAGTAGTGTTGCTCCCAGATCGTCCACTAACAGCAGACTGAGCTCCCAAGGTGGCGGGGCAATCCCTAACCTGGTGGTCCATCGAGCCGCATCTAAGACAGGCTCAAGTCAGCCACCGGCACTCTCCACTATGTCTGTAACATCCCATCACCGATGGGAAGGTTATATTGGTAATTGAGACGGGTTAGGATTTTTACCGCATATTATTGAGTAAGCATTCTTTTGGCCTCTAATTTTAGAGGAATGGGTCTTTTACATATGCACATATAGGTACATGCATTTATGACATTTTCCCGGCATTTGATTTTGAATATGATATGAATTGTGAATTGTGAGATATCTAGATTTGACTATGATTTATTGGGAATTTTGGAATAGTTGAGTTTGAATATTGAATTGGAAATTTTCTGGACTAATTGCCAATTGATAGCGACTCTTCGGAATTTTCTGAAAAATTCGGGAGAAAAAGTCCAGACCGAAAATTTTCCGAGTGATGGATTGATTGACTGCATAGCGCTAGAATAATTGGTAAATGACAATGGAAAAATTTAGATATATGATATTGGAATTTAATATGTCGAGCCATTAAAATTTGGAAACAAATTGGACTGGAAATGAATTGAAAAGAGAAAGAGATTTAAATGTTTTGCGAGGAAAGAGACAAGAGACTTAGGTGATTAACCTTTAAATACCTAAGATTATAAGAGAAGAGGAAAGAAAGTCCTCCTCCCTAGGGAAAATTTTCCTCTCCTTTGATTGATTCTCCATTTCTTCACCGTGCTTGATCTTTGGCTTGTTGCTTGATAGCTCCTTCTCCTTGTGTAAAGCCAAGCCTAAATCCTAAGGAAGATGATCGTTGAAGTGGTTTTGGGAGGGAACCGTTGGTGTTAAAGGTTTAGAGGATTTTCAGAAGATTTGAGGATTTATGCTTAATTGGTAAGTTAATGGGTTTAATGTTGCTGATTTGTTAGTTTGATGCATGCATGGGTTTAATTGAGAAAGTTTGGGGTAGTTTTAGCTAAGTTATTACTTGACTTAGAGAGAGAATGGCGAAAAACTGATCGGAGAAGACGACCTGCGACTCGCACGTTGCGACGTGCGCGAAGCCTCGCCGCGGCGAATCAAAATTTAATTCGTCACGGCGAGCGAGATGGAAGACGTCACGGCGAGCTTAAAATGTTTCACGCCGAGGCAAGCTCCCTTCGACGTCGCGGCGAGCTCGAGTTTTCATCCCACGTCGAGTCCTCTCCCGTGCGTCGCGGCAAGCCCGCGACGAACGTCATTACACGTCGCGGCGAGGGGCCTTTTTTTGAACTGATTTAAATTGGTTTTTGAGGCATAGCTAATGGTGCAGACCTCCGATTGAGGTAATGTTTGAGTCGTTATGATCTAGAGAAAGAGGTCTACAATTGATGTGAAGAATGAAAGTTTGAATTTAAATTAGTAGGATCGCAATTAGTGAGAGAAAGTTAAGGATGTGATTGTATTGCACCTAAAGATTGTTTCTTAACAATTGGAGTATAATGTGAGACGTTGAAAATAAATTCAATGCTACTGGGAATTTTAGAAACTGAGCATAATGGTTGAATTTGATTATAGATTTTGAGGTAGTACCTTAGTGAGTTTGACGTGATAAATTGACTGAATATTAGAAATGGAATTGGTGGAGTTTTGTAATATGTTATTGAATTTGAATTGAGTCATTATTGAGCATTTGAGTAAAAGGTTAGAATGTGGCAAAAGAAAATCAAATGGGAAGTAGTACTGGGAAAGTCATGAATAGCCATCGTACATTTTTATTTAAGACATGTGCATCATTGAATTTCTATGATTGTGCATTTTGTAATGGAAATTATTTGAAAGTTATAGAGGCTCCGATGGATCGATATTCCATGATATTGCTGGGACTTCCAGGCAGTAGCTCGGAAGTTACAGGTGAGTAACCTAGTTGGTTCCTCAATCTATGTGTGTTTAATATTATGCATTGATGCCATGTGGAGATAATGGATGGATATGTGTGTTTGATTTTGATTGATTTCGGACCATGGGTGTCCGAAATATTGGGAACTTAATATTGAAGTGTTATTGTGTGTAAATGATTATGAATGCATCAATGAAATAAATTGTAAATATATATGACTGAAATTCAGGACCGAAGGTCCTAAGGAATGGGAACATGTAACTGATTGTAAATGTAAATTGGAACATGTGCATTCATGCATAAAGGCATGATCAGATAATGGCAGTTGTGACCGGAGCAGCCAACGTGTTACAGATCTTTAAGCTCAACGCACAGGGCTCCGTGCCCAACGAATTTCAGAGCCACTGGCTCAACGTATCAGGGCATTCAGGCCCAACGTATTCAGAGCCACAGGCTCAACGCAATGTGCCCGTCACTGGGACAGTTCAGATGCACGGTCACAACAACGTAATGAAAATGGAAAGTGTCACATGTGCATTGCATATACAATTGATTGAATGTAAATTGTATTAAAGGCAAAACGCCTTATATTGGTAAGATAGAACGCATGTGATATTTTTGAATGTGCTAATATGTGATATTCTGTGAATTGTGTGAATATGCATTAGTTGAGTGAACCATCGATGATGGTTTCTCACTGAGTTCGCAAAATCACCCAACATTGCAATTATTTTTTAGGAATTGAAGAGTACCCCGTTAAACACACGGGAGTATGTTTACTGTAAGCAAGACAGAGTTTGAGGTCGGGATCAGTTTCACATCTGCATTAGAGTCATTTGGTATTATTGTAAATTTGTAATTCTGCAAATCCCACATATTAGTACCGTTATTGTATTGGGCCTAATTTTGGCTATGGATAACGTGTGTATGAATTGATTTATGACTAGATTTGTTTTATGATCGAAAATGATTTCGTATTAAAGCGGGCTCAAATTATTTACTGATATCTACGCACTCGACTGTTTTTCAAAAAGAAAAATGTATTACTGAGTTTTTAGACTGTTTTGACTGTTCTAGCATACCACTCTCGTGAGGCACGGGCTTGGATATCACCCTCGATTTTGGGTTTGGGTCTTGCGGGAGTGGGATGCTACATTTGTGGTATCAGAGCCCAGAAGTACAATCTTACATGGGCTTTCTGAAAAATGTGTCAAGTTACATGCATTTAAGTCATGTCACGGCAGACAGTGACATTGATCCCCAGTCTAGCATATGAGTCACATGCATGAGCATGTATCAGTCATTTAAGCAGTTAGAAATAGTAAGGAAAATGGTAATATGTTGGAAAGTGATAAATGGAAGTTGTGGATATCGTGAAATAAGAAAAAATGTAGGGTTCGATTTGACAGATGAAGATTTAGTGTATTAGTACTGATGGATATGTTATGAAATACAGTATTAGAGTTATATTAGGTATATCCTTGAATGTGGAATAAAAAAAAGTTATAGTTGTGGATTGATAGAGGAAAATAGAGATATGATAATGGCAAGATTTCAAGTGTCCTACGATCTTGAGAAGTTATCATTGGGTTTGATTATCGTGACGAGAGTTATGAATAATGATGTATGACTTTGATTCAATTTATGTTAGTAGGAAACCCAGAATGATTGTATATCTATGATATTGATTTAAGTGCGAAAATACAGAGGTAAGATGGAATAACGAAAAGATTGAAATGTAAGATAATGAAAATGGTAGATGAAAAAGTTGTCAAGGTTTAGTTGATTGCCCTCGTAATACACACCTGATTATGGGAGCCCCATGGTAAGTGGAACTATTAAGCTAAACTGTCTCATATGTGTGGAGATGATATCGGAATCAATTAGTGAGTTAGTGGATGACTGCCAGTTATAGTTCTTAAAGTTTAAAGTTCAATATGAGTTAGAATAAGAAATGAAAGTGTTTATAGTGATCAATTGGGAATGAATTGAAATTGTTATATGTTAAGGACATGATCATGGTAAAATCCTCACGATTGAGGAAAGTTACAAAAAGGGAGAGTGTTGTTAAAAATCAAATGAGATCAAGGTTTCCTTAGCGAAAATGATTAATTGGTGAGTTGTCCTACATCTGTCTCTCGATATGATGTAATGATTTTGATGGTATTTACTTCACTGAATTTTATTGAAAAGGATGTTATGATTTATATGTTTTGAGGCATAATTGATCTTTATGGGATATTATGAGTTATAACTAAAATTGATTTTCTAAGGCATTGAGATTGACTGACAAGAAATGTGATGACTGTTGATGATTAGGAATTTTATGAGCGGTATCGATGAAAGTATTGAGAAATGTTCTTGCAAAGAAGAGTTTCCCTGAAATGGATTAAGTCGATCAGATGATTCAATTGAACGAAATATCAATGATAGGAAAAATCTGATATTAATTTGAAATGCATTAAAAGTCATTACTGGGAGTCCTAATCTTAGTGGAGACTCAAGTGTAAGAGATAGAATATTCTACAAAAAAAATGTACATTATATTGATGAGAAAATTCCGATTATGTAAGAGAATTACTGAATATCATGGAAATATTAATTGCGAATATGAGAAGAATATAGGTTTGTGTAATTATGTTCTGAAAGTACGAGATTGATATAATGAATGTTTATTTAACCCAGGGAGTGATCTATCGCAAAAAAAAAAATCGGTTATGTGGAGAAATTAGGGTAAAGGAACATATGTCATAATATGTTATGATGAAACAGAGAAAATTATAAAAAAATTGTTCCTCATTGGAGACATTCGATATTTAAAGAATTATATGAAGCAATTATGGGTATAAGGATGTATTACTGAAGATTAAAGTGTCTCAATTGTATTTAAATCAGAAAGTGAGTATGATCACTGATGATCGATCAAACGTATTTGTAAAATGAAGAAGATAAATTGGCACCGTTGAGGAAATTTTATATCATGCAAGTTTCATAAGAGTGAATCTTAACATGATCGAATGAATAGTGGATGAATTAGTATACGAACATGGTATATTGGGAGACTTAATGACGATAGAGGTGACGATAAAATGCGAAATTTGAAGGGACATATGTATATGTGATTTGGAGTTATTTAGAACTAGTTGTATGCTGGATATGTGTAAATGGTTTGACTGATGACTATAAAAGAGACTTTTGGAGAAATTTTACAAATTGAGTATTGATCGTGTTGCTTTAAATTGGAGATTTTGCTATATATATACTGAAGTGTCCCAGTAAAGGTTGTGATGCAATTTATTGAAATTTTGTTGCTTTAAAAATCTTGGAGACATTAATTGTACATAAACATTTTGAAGTTGTCCATGGATATGCAAATCGATAATGGTCAAGAGATTTCGGGAAATTGAATGATTTGAAAAGGATTAAACGATTGATTATTTCAAACTAAGCTAGTGATGCAATTCAATGGATTGAGCAGAAAATTTCAATGGCAGAAGATCACAATTCGGGCGATAAGCTTGTATTACTGAGTGCAAACTATCGATCGAGTAAAGGGGCAAAAAGAGTGTATTATTAATTATTGGAATTCCAAATCAGTTGTGTATATAAAGGATTGGCAAAGACCAAATTAAAGTGTTTGAAATTTGCGAACCTTATCGAGGAATTTAAAATAACTTCAAGTGTTGAGGAAAGTGATATGTATCGACTAAGAATATGTGCAGTACAGACTAAAGAAACTATTAGAAAAATCACAAGGATAGTAAATGTACATCGAAAGAGTAATGGATGGTTTAGAGGGTAAAATCGAATGATTATTTATGTGATTAACCAACAGACTTGACTATTGGAAACAAATGTTAACTTGGTATTGTGGGGTTCATAGGGACATGAAATTGATGTATAGTCCAGATTGATTGAGGACATAACAATTGTTGAATGGGTGACACCATTTGAACGGTGAATCATGTTGATGAGTAAAATGAATCTGTAATGGGGATTAGGAAATCCAAGTAAAAGGGCAATGATTCGAGTGGATCGAGGCTATTAGAATCTTATGAGATTAATGTTTTAACTCTGAGGAGATGTAATTTGATGTGTGATTAATGAAGTACTTCAAAGTGTATCGCCTCGGCCAAGATACACTGAAAAAGCGATAAAGGCTTTTATAAGTGGCCTCTATATGACTGTGGTGTGAATAGAACTAAGAATTTGTAATTCAGTAAAGAAGGATTTGGATTCTCAAAGTATTACGTGAACAGGACTAGGAAACATTGTTATGATCTGATATGGGGGTTATTGATACCAGAAGTAAAGAATTGGGAGAAAACTTAAGAAAACAGTAAGACAGTGTAAAGTTAAAGAAAGATGAATGGTTAATTGATTGTTTTGATTGCAGTTAATTGGCAGAAATTACTCGTGTAGTGAAATAAGTGGAAAACAGAGAGTCAATGATCGAAAAGATTCCCCTGCTTTCCTAATCAATCGTATATGAAATTTCGAGGATGAAATTTTTTTTTGGAGGGGAGAATTGTAACATCCCGTCACCGATGAGAAGGTTATATTGGTAATTGAGACGGGTTAGGATTTTTATCCCATATTATTAACTGAGCATTCTTTTGGCCTCTAATTTTAGAGGAATGGGTCTTTTGCATATGCACATATAGGTACATGCATTCACGACATTTTCCCGGCATTTGATTTTGAATATGATATGAATTGTGAATTGTGAGATATCTAGATTTGACTATGATTTATTGGGATTTTTAGAATAGTTGAGTTTGAATATTGAATTGGAAATGTTCTGGACTAATTGCCAATTGATAACGACTCTTTGAAACTTTCTGGAAAATTCGGGAGAAAAAGTTCGGACTGGAAATTTTTCGAGTAACGGATTGATTGACTGCATGCTAGAATAATTGGTAAATGGCAATGGAAAAATTTAGATATATGATATTGGAGTTTAATATGTCGAGCCATTGAAATTTGGAGACAAATTGGACTAGAAATGAATTGAAAAGAGAAAGAGATTTAAATGTTTTGCGAGGAAAGAGACAAGAGACTTAGGTGATTAACCTTTAAATACCTAAGATTATAAGAGAAGAGGAAAGAAAGTCTTCCTCCCTAGGTCAAATTTTCCTCTCCTTCGATCGATTCTCCGTTTCTTCACCGTGCTTGATCTTTGGCTTATTGCTTGATAGCTCCTTCTCCTTGTGTAAAGCCAAGCCTAAATCCTAAGGAAGATGATCTTTGAAGTGGTTTTGGGAGGAAACCGTTGGTGTTAAAGGTTTAGAGGATTTTCAGAAGATTTGAGGATTTATGCGTAATTGGTAAGTTAATGGGTTTAATGTTGCTGATTTGTTAGTTTGATGCATGCATGGGTTTAATTGTGAAAGTTTGGGGTAGTTTTAGCTAAGTTATTACTTGACTTAGAGAGAGAATGGAGAAAAACTGATCGGAGAAGACGACCTGCGACTCGCACGTCGCGACGTGCGCGAAGCCTCTCTGCGGCGAATCAAAATTTAATTCGTCATGGCGAGCGAGATGGAAGACATCGCGGCGAGCTTAAAACGATTCACGCCGCGACGAGCTCCCTTCGATGTCGCGGCGAGCTCGAATTTTCCACGCCACGTCGAGTCCTCTCCCGTGCGTCGCGGCGAGCCCCAAGGAAAACGTTCGCCGCGGCGAGCGTCATTGCACGTCGCGGCGAGGGACCTTTTTCTGAACTGATTTAAATTGGTTTTTGAGGCATAACTAATGGTGCAGACCTCCGATTGAGGTAATGTTTGATTCGTTATGATCTAGAGAAAGAGGTCTACAATTTATGTGAATAATGAAAGTTTGAATTTAAATTAGTAGGATCGCAATTAGTGAGATAAAGTTAAGGATGTGATTGTATTGCACCTAAAGATTGTTTCTTAACAATTGGAGTATAATGTGAGACGTTGAAAATAAATTCAATGCTACTGGGAATTTTATAAACTGAGCATAATGGGTGAATTCGATTATAGATTTTAAGGTAATGCCTTAGCAAGTATGACGTGATAAATTGACTGAATATTAGAAATGGAATTGGTGGAGTTCTGTAATATGTTATTGAATTGGAATTGAGTCATTATTGAGCATTTGAGTAAAAGGTTAGAATGTGGCAAAAGAAAATCAAATGGGAAGTAGTACCAGGAAATTCATGAATAGCCATCGTACATTTTTATTTAAGACATGTGCATCATTGAATTTTTGTGATTGTGCATTTTGTAATGGAAATTATTTGACTGTTATAGAGGCTCCGATGGATCGATATTCCACGGATATTGCTGGGACTTCCAGGCAGTAGCTCGGAAGTTACAGGTGAGTAACCTAGTTGGTTCCTCAATCTATGTGTGTGTAATATTATGCATTGATGCCATGTGGAGATAATGGATGGATATGTGTGTTTGATTTTGATTGATTTCGGACGATGGGTGTCCGAAATATTGGGAACTTGATATTGAAGTGCTATTGTGTGTAAATGATTATGAATGCATTAATGAAATAAATTGTAAATGTATATGACTGAAATTCCGGACCGAAGGTCCGAAGGAATGGGAAATGACATTGAAATGTAACTGATTGTAAATGTAAATTGGAACATGTGCATTCATGCATAAAGGCATGATTAGATAATGGCAGTTGTGACCGGAGCGATAACGACATGAGCTTTAAGCTCGATGCACGAGGCTTCGCGCCTAACGTATTTCGAGCCACCGCTCAACGTATCGAGCATTCGCACCCAATGTATTGAGCCACGGGCTCAACGCAATTGCCCGTCATGATAGCCAGAGCACACGGTCACAACAACATAATGAAAATGGAAAGTGTCACGTGTGCATCGCATATACAATTGATTAAATATAAATTGTATTAAAGGCGAAACGCCTTATATTTGTAAGATAGAACGCATGTGATATTTCTGAATGTGCTAATATGTGATATTCTGTGAATTGTGTGAATATGCATGAGTTGAGTGAACCATCGATGATGGTTTCTCACTGAGTTCGCAAACTCACCCAATATTGCAATTATTTTTCAGGAATTGAAGAGTACCCCGTTAAACACACGAGAGTATGTTTACTGTAAGCAAGACAGAGTTTGAGGTCGAGATCAGTTTCACATCTGCATTAGAGTTATTCGGTATTATTGTAAATTTGTAATTCTGCAAGTCCCGCAGATTAGTACCGTTATTGTATTGGGCCCAATTTTGGCTATGGATAACGTGTGTATGAATTGATTTATGACTGGATTTATTTTATGATCGAAAATGATTTCGTATTAAAGCGGGCTGAAATTATTTACCGATATCTACGCACTCGACTGTTTTTCAAAAAGAAAAATGTATTACAAAGTTTTTAAACTGTTTTGACTGTTTTAGCATACCACCCTCGTGAGGCACGGGCTCGGATATCACCCTCGATATCGGGTTTGGGTCTTGCGGGGGGTGAGATGCTACAATGTCTCCTCTCACAATGCTCACACACTGGAGGAAGCTGCCCTACACCTCGACCATTGCCGCTGCCAGTCTGCACAAATCTCCCTCTCTGCCCATACCCAGGCTGTCTAGACCCTCCAGGTGACCTGAAAGCCCTGCTCTAGCGCTTACTATAGCCTCTACCAGAACTGCCCTGACTCCCACTCGGCCTCTTCCTTCTGGACACCTGACCTATCTCTGCCTGTCTTTGCCTCATAAGCTGCTTAACCCGCACTGCAGCAGCTCTCAGGTCAACGAAGGTACCCATATCAGATCGGGCCAATCTAGTACGGATCTCTATGTTGAGGCCATGCTCAAACCTCCGACATCTATCAGCCTCAGTCGAGATCAAAGCAGTAGCATATCCCATCAGCTCAATAAACCGAACCTCATACTCCGCCACAGTCATCCTACCCTGTCTCAGCTCTAAAAATTCCTGCATCTTCATCTCCAAATACACCTTGGGCATATAATTATCTCTGAAAGCCCTTATAAAATCCTCCCATGTCAGTGGGCAAGGCCTGGTGGTACTGCCCGGGACAGTCTTCCACCACTAATAGGCTGGGCCCTACAGAAGAGAGACTACATAGTCAAAGCGCTCATCTGCATCACAATCCATCTGGTCGAAGACTCTCTTAGTCCTCGGCCATCCCTCCCTCAGCAGAGTGCATTCAAAAAATCTACAAAGAAATCTATGCTTGCATGATCTGTCATACCTCCTCTCCTGTCTCACGGGAACTCTGGAGGTAGCTCCTCAGATCGAGACACCGAGGACTCTCTACTAGCTCCGACAGATCCCTGGTCAACTGGCTGATCTATCTGATCACCAAGAACGGATGACCTATAACCAAACAATAATTCCGATTAGTTTATGCATTTCTCACAATAATTCAAGCCTAATTACGTACTAGTCCCCCAACAGATGCCAAACCATGCTCTGATACCACCTAATATAGCGCCCCCTTACCGTAGAGTACCCACCGGAACACCCGTAGGTCATTCCGGTACATATCCTACGATAAGAGAGGACTACAGACAAACAACTCTAAACTCCACATGGCATCACAGTAATAAAACAGTAATATGAAATTGAAACTTTTAAAAACCAAACTGTGTTCCATTTCATTTCATCAGACTCAGCAATTTATACAACTGTTAGTGTTCTCAGTCTGTACATCACTCTGAACACTTAACCCAAAAATACTATATACAATAAGACAAAAATAGCAGTCCTAACTAGGTCATCTCAAAAGAAATCCCAGCTGACCGACCTTTGAGCCATAGCCTCTCTCGCCAACTGATCTACACGCGCTCTACGGTCTCTGGAGCTATCGACCTCTCGATCTTGAAAAATAGATTGCAATTTTGGGTGAGTTTACGAACTCAGTGAGGAACTATCATCGATGGTTCGCCCAATTCATACATCACATAAACAAACTACAGAGTCAATCCAATAACACAGGTAGAAGAAACACATCACAATTGTCTCAGGCACTTTTGCCTTATTCCAGTTCAAGTATTCAGTCAGTTAAATATGTATGCAATGCATATGTGACACTTTTCCAGTTTAATACAGTGTTGTGACCGAGCGCTTAACAGTAAACAGTATGCAGTAGACACGTCTAGGGAGTCGGAGAGCCCTTCTCCCTTCGAGCTCGAGGCTCTTTTTCAGTATCAGTGACGACTCTGGTCACAACTATTATTATCCATTTATGCCTTTGTGTATGAAATGCATCTGCCTAATTTAACAGCCAATGTATCACAAGCAGTCAATGTAACACAATCAGATCACATCCGAGGCAAGGCAATTAATTACAGTATATCACAGTAATAGCAAACAATTCACAATTTGCACATCAAAACACTTCTATGTCAGAGCTTCCAATTCATCAGACCATCTGTTTGAAATCCAGTCAGAAACAAACGCAACCACTAATCCCACCATTATTCCCCACATTAGACATATAATAATTGAACGAAAACTATCTCAGATACTCACCTATCACTTCCGAGCTAATGCCGGGAAGTCTCTGCAACGTCGGTGGATCGACGCTCCAAATGTGCCTTTATAATGATCAGAGAACAAACCCATTACTAATTGTTCAATCGGAACGATTTAATGATACACATGTAGCAATTAAAAAGTGTACAATGCATGTTCATGATATTCCCAGCCCTAATTATGTCAAACAATTCAACAAAGAATCTGCCCACTGCAATTACCCAATCTGGACAGTAATTTTATAACAAGCATAACTTCTTGTAAAAATGTCAAAAAATTGCATACTTTATACCTATGAAAAGATCACACAGAATACTACACTTCTCATGAAGGGCTTGACAGCCAATTCCATCTCTAAAAAACTCAAAACTGTCATGCAAATGGCTGCCCTGATCACTAGTCAATGACCTAACTTAAGTCCAATCTTTGAAAATTCATAACTCCCAATTATGATATCAAAAAATAGCATTCTATATACCATTTTCAAGATAATTTCTTCCTATAAAACTTTTAAGAAGATCACATAAGCCAATTAAATTCACAGAAATCTCTAAATTTTCTTCCAATCAGAATGCTCACAAAACCGACACTTAGGCTAGGTTTCACCAAAATGAATTTAACCAGTCAATAGTCAACAATTCATATCTCCCAATATACATATGAAAAAATTACAAAATCAGTGGAAATGGAAAGCTAACAATATAGGCTTAAACTTTCATGAAGACCATTTTCACCAATTCCACCAAAATTAATCTAGAAAAAATCATCAAAACTTTAGGTCATCAATTCGGGTACTGTTCACACAGCCCATGTCACTGATTTTTTCCAAGCTAAAATTCAACCTCTTAAGGCTACAATTAGACAACACCTAATTCATACAAAAACTTAGCCAACAAACTCAAGTTTAATTTGGTCCAAACCGCACCTCATTTGCTTACCTACATAATTAGTTATGATCAAAACATAGGTTCAAAATCAATTTTCCAGCTTTCATCTTCAACTTAAATCCTATCACTTTTAATACCAATTCCACATGCATAAGCATCCTAATCACACAAGAATTGAGCCAATAGGTCATCAAGACCTTCACTTCAACATAGATCCATAATTTTCAGCCTCCATCATAAATTAATTGCCTTTAAGTCTTAACCATTTAACATTACTAAAACCACTTCAAAATACACAATTCCCGCACTAATCATCATAACCTCATCAATTCTTCCACAAACATGCCCAACAAATCAAACCATAGATTTCATGACATTAATGCATCATAAATCATAGATAATGGCTAATACATACCAATCAATGCATCTAACAACCAATTTATTCATTAAATGCATAAATGAAAGCTTAAAACAAAAACTTACCAAATCAAGTTTTTCCCCCCTTTTTTTTGTTTTTAATCCTTCACTTAATACTCCAAATCATAACTTTCCATTCACCCCACTCTCACACACGATACTCACCAAAGGAAGGTAAAAGTTTAAACTTGTATGGTATGCAAAGAACTTTTTAAGGTAGGAGAAGGAGTAGGACTTGCTTAAAACCAAAGAAGAAATCAAAGAAAGAAACCAAGGAGGGAGGTTTCGGATGAAGGAAGATATAAGCAAGAATAATGAGTTTTTTTTTTCTTCTTTCACATTGAAGTAGCCGAAAACAAGAGCTAGGAACAAGACAAACACAATAAATCCTTAGGACACTTGGCATTTTTCTAAAAAAACAACAAAATAAGGAAAAGACAAAATATGTAATAGGATTTCCTTAATTTGACCCATTCTGTTGGAACCCCACCCAGGTGGATCACGGGTCCCATATTCTACGTGACGCCCGGACACGCATTCCACGAGGGAGGGATTCCTCACCACAATAATAGACTTGTTTCGACATTACAACTGCATAATCATAAACCTTGTGCTTATAACCTTGCCGAGTCCTAAGTTGTACCTTCACATTCGTGGCGAGCGCACACTATGTAAACCTCAAAATCATAAGTTGACTTCTTCATATAAATTGTAGCCCTAAGCCTCAAGTTCGTTTTCCAACAAGAATCACCTCAAATGGAGTTGTATAACTCAAGTTATGCTTTAAAAACCTAAAAGAGCTCATACTCCAAATATGATCTCCAAACTGACCTCTCACTTGTTTCAATGTAAACTTTTTCAATTTGACTCAAAATGACACAAAATTTGGTGCAGAGAAATATATATGTCTTAGGAATCTAATGGTTCAAGCCTCACCTCAATTAGAGGTCAGATGAGGGATTTATGCCCAAAAGAATCAAGTATGTTCACATCCTAAATCAGTTTGAAACACTGTTGGCGCGATCACCATACCTTTTTATTTATAAATCTTATTTCTTTCGTTTTTGCACCATTAGAAAGTATCTAGATCTACAACTTTCATGAAGACTACAAAACAAGAATCGGCCTCTAAAAATTCGAAAATGCACCATCTTTTCTGTAGCTGTCCGTTAAACGGACAACCATGTCCGTTTAACGGACAGGTACGGGTGAAATGGTACCAAATGGCTCGCAAATGTCCGTTAAACGGACATGCAAGTCCATTTAACGGACACGGGCAAGGGAAGGGGTGCTTTTGCACCCGAGGCTGTCCATTTAACGGACATTCATGTCCGTTTAACGGACACGCAAATTCCCAAAACTTCAAATCTTCATCCAATGCATCTCAAACTTCAACCTAACTTCATAACCATTTATACACTTCCAAATTTACTCATTCCAAAACCTAAACACTTCATAACATCTTAAACTTCAAGTTTAATTCATCAACTTCAACATCTCTAGCTCCATTGATTCATCAAATCATGGATTTCAATCATTTTTCATCAAAGTTATCATAATCAAATAAGCTACAAGAACAATAAGCATGACTTTAATTGTTATCTTCCAATTCTCATAACTTCTTACTCCCAATTCTAAAAATTACATATTATACCCCAATGGAAAGATAACAAGATTCTCTAAAACTCTCATGAAGGATGAAAATGTTAATTTCACCATTAAGCAAGGTAAAAAGCCACTCAAAGGCACTACCCATAAAAGGTCCAATGAAACAGTAACTTAACTAATTGAACAGTAACTGAATGTGTTTCTAACCCCATAACTTCTTAACCCCAAGTCCAAATGAGACACATTATATTTCATTGGAAAGATATGAACTTCTACTCCAATCTTCATGAAGACTCCTTGATCCAATTCAAACCTTAAAAGGACCTAAAACTAAAGAGAAGTTCTGGTCAAATTTTACAACAATTTTGACAGCACCTCCCCTAAAACTTTAACTAACCAATCTTCATTCCTAGTACCTCCACCTGTACAAAACTTAACATCCAACCTCATATATCATAACTCAATCACAAGAGTATCTCCATACTCAATTCAAGGAAACAATCCACACTCCTAAACATCTATTCCATTCCAAATGCAAAACATACAAACTCAATCCTTCTTTTTGTCAAGTATAGTTATACAATGATGCATGTGTATGAAACATGTGTAAATTACATCAAATAAAATTAAAAGTCAACAAGCTTGTATTTACATGAAGTTCAAAGCTATTAAAAAGCTTTAGAGGGCATTTTAGCCCAATTACATCATAGTTTCAAGGAACAAAATACAAAATACATCCTTAGTCCCAAAATGCTATCTAAAGCCTTGGTTTCTAAAACATGATTTCAAAAACAAAACTTGCATCGGAGTAATGCCTCATTCCCGATGCGGTGTCTCGGTTTCTCGCTCGTGACCTGTGGATGGGAAAATGGGGGTGAGCTCGACGGCTCCGTGGGTAAAGACTTAATAACTAAGAATAAACATGCCAAAATCCTTTAGCAATTTATTCTCAAACAATTGAACTAAATCATCTTTAGCATAAGCCAATTCTTCATTTATATCAAAACAAAGGATCAAAGGCAATTACAAGACATTATATCATACAAGAACAACATAAACAACACATAATATAGCCACACATAAATTGGCTTGGGTGGGTCCAACAGGACGTACTACACATTTCCGTAAAACGGTTATGTGTAGCCATGAACACATGAGGAGTCCGTGAGGAACTCCATACCACTTTAATGGGCAAAGGGAGAAGCCTATATAGGTGCACCTATCACATAAGGACCACCCTAACCCATAGAAAACATGAAATTCACATTATTCATGCATTTCATACACATTAATCCTCAATGAGTCTTGCAACATTCATTTTCACATAATTGCCTAAAATCACTTATTCAAATCTATTTTCACTTGTTCAACAATTATATACACATTTTCATATTTCATATATATTTAAACTATTCCAAGAAATACAAGCAACATTGATAAATCATTTTAAAGCATTCAATAGCATTTATTATAGAACTTTAACAAGTTAATTAACTCAATTATTAAGAAATTACCCACCTTAAATCCTTTAACCTTGAATTTGATCACTTGATCTTGCTTCGTGTTCTATTAACCTCTCTTCACCTTCATCAAGCAAGTAATAACCCAATTACCAAGAGATATCCCAAAATTAAACAAACCTAGGATAGAAAAACATGGAATTAAACCTACCTAACTATACCCAAACCTTACCCAAGCTCTAAGCATCAAAACCTACTTATAAATCCAAAGAAATCTACATTTTTCTTACCTTGAAAGGAGACCCACGAAAATTGCTCCCCCTCTAGGCTTTGATGAAACTCTTACTCCATTCTTTCTCTACTCCTTTTTAAACACTTTCCCACTCTTCTCTAAGTAAGGAAAACTCAAGACCTAAACCCCTTCTTCTTCTTCTTCTTCTTCTTCTTCTATACGACTCTCACTCTCTCCTATTCTAGAATTTTCGAAAATCCTCTTCTATATTCCCTAACATATGGCTTTTTAACTTATAACTTAAGCTCCACTAACCAATACTACGTAGTTTCACTTAAAAGCATTCCTTTCCTTAAAAATTTACTCTTCTCTCTTACATGGACGATTCCTCTATGCATTCCACTTCTTTTTATTTTTAATTGGACTTAAAAGGACCAAAATAACCTTCCATCTTAGCCTTAAACTTTAAAACCAATAGCGAAATACCTAAATTGCCCCTAAGTCATTTTATTCCTTTCAACTTCTAACAACTATTCAATTCTAATTTAAACTAATCCTTCATTTAATTTTCATTCCTCTCAACACTATAAAGCTTAATTTAGTCCAACAAAATAAATTTTCAAATTAAACCTCACAAATAACATAAACATGCTTAGTACGATTCGGGGCCCAACACATTCAATTCCAATGGTCTTAATTTCAAATCCAAAATAATATACTCACTATTGTAGTGCCATTGGATAGAAACATTCGATACCGAAAATCAACCTGTTCGCCACTTGGCTATTTTTTCGGTCCGAGAATTTTCTCCGGAAAAGTTCAAAAAAATTCATAAAAATCCCTTAAAATATAAGACACACAAAGAATCACTCAAATGAATTTTTCAAACTCAATTACCACGTTATCCACAACAAAATTTCATTAGGCACCAATACCGGGAATGTCATGAATGCATGTACAATTATTTTCATATGCACAAATTTCACT
The DNA here is from genome assembly GCA_029891385.1 of Erythroxylum novogranatense. Taxonomy (NCBI): domain Eukaryota; kingdom Viridiplantae; phylum Streptophyta; class Magnoliopsida; order Malpighiales; family Erythroxylaceae; genus Erythroxylum; species Erythroxylum novogranatense. Next base: position 5,884,706 of record CM057224.1, read on the forward strand.
GTTCACAAATACCAGTATACATGAACAATCCTAATTAATCCCAGTCACTCTCATCCTATGCCAAATTACTATTCTACTCTTCCCGTAAGGGGTGAGATGTTACATAAATAGTGGGCCAAAAGTGAATATTGGAGTTACATCCATAGTAAAGACTCAAGTACAAGAGTGAGAAAAGGCTATTGGGAGTATATATATATATATATATATTGTTGATGTAAGGCATCCAAATATTTAAGAAGATTTCAGTGATTCGAGGAGACATTCTTGTTAATGTGAGGTAAATTGTGGTCCACATCATAGTCTGTGTAAATATGTTTGGGAACCATAAATTATGTTTGATGACGTGTTACTAATGTTCGTAGATAAATTGAAAAAGTGTGTGAAATATAGGTAGCTGCATTAATGAGCATAGTATTTTTTTTTGGAGGAATTCACGTTTTTGTTATTTATGACAAGTTCCCATGAGAGTTTGAGATACAATTTATTGCAATAGTAAATTGATTTTGTATACTTAAGGACAATTGTAGTCTTATAAGTTGCATTGGGATATATGTCTTGAAAGATGCTGTGCTAGTAATGGGTTAGAAGGATTGGAATGTTGATTTACCTATAAATAGACAGATTAGTAAAGCTTATGGAAAGACGGGAATTGGAAATGATTGAAGGATTGTGTAGAGGGACCCTGTCCCAATAAAGTTAATGTTCCAATCAACATTATTGAATAAAGCATTGCATAGCAGAGTACCATATTTGTGGATATTAGGTTTCTCCATAAAGAGCAATAAAAAAGGGTATAGTGACGAGTTAAAGTGGAGCAAAAAGGAAAATTTATTAATTATGAAAAAGTAATATTAGTTTTGCAAAAAGGAATTAGGAAAGCCCAAATTGTGGATTTGAGGATTTTGATGACATAAAATATGTGTTTTACCTAATAAAAAGAGATCTTAGTAAGTGGACCTCAAAAGAGCGATTGACGGCTAAGAAAGTCGACCTGAGTGATTCTATGTTTGAGTTCCTTGTAACTGGGACTATGGGAGAAAGGTATGAGGCAAATACGTCTGGAAGATTTCAGCATATAATGTATAGTGTAAGTCTACAGGCAAAATCATCGTTTTCTGGGTGAGACAACAACGTGAGTCAGGTTCGGATACCATTAATGAGTGAAATGATTTTAAAATCTGAATAAAGTGCTTTTAAAAGATGAATGGATTTTGGTGGATTTCATAAAAGTTGTGACTATATGGAAAAAGATGTGAAGGTTCAGGGTGTTAATACCGATGCGTAGTTTGCTAAGATACAGGGTAATAAGGGAAACTAAATGTGACTTAAAGTGGGCCATATTAAATGATGGCAAAAATGGGACTGTGGCATTATAAGTGATTTTATGGCTAAGATTGTTGTAATCCAAAAATATGTGGTGTTAAAACTGGAAGTAATGCGTTGAGTTTTCTGAAACTCATAAAGAGTATAACTGAAGAAGTATGATATCGAAACAGAGAATTGAAAGACCTATTGATGTTATCAACTGTGAGGTTATAAACGGATGATATCCGAAATAAAAGAGTGTATGTGATAACAGTACCCCTACCTTATCCAGAGTCAAAATGAATTTTGAGAACAAAATTTTTGTTAGGAGGGGAGAATTGTAACATCCCATCACCGATGGGAATGATAAATAGTAACTTTGGGTCAGGTTGTGAGTGTGTGCTCATATCTTGGCTTATTCATGCATAAAATGGCCTCGATACAGATATGATTGGTAATATTTGCAAATGCACATGGTAGCACATGCATTCGTGACATGTCAAGGCATATGTGTCTATAAGTGTAAATTTTGTGAAAAATGTGAATTCTGTATTTGAAAACTTGAATTGGAGTGATTTATGTGTATTTTGCATAAAATTGCTAAGTGGGTACCGATGAGAATTCCGGTACTGGAAATGACTGTCAAATTGACACTACAAATTAATGACATGATTTAGGAATATATTTTTATCATGAGCCATTGAAATGTGGAGAGGATTATGAAAGTCAAAGTAAATGAATTGATTGAAATGGAAATTGATAAGCATGAAAGTGAGTGATTCTGAAAGAATTGAGTCTCAATTCAGTCCTTAAGAGTTTAAATTTCTGAATAGAAGTAGTAAGGTTATAAGGATTTGTATAAGGGCAATTTGGGCATGACACTTAAGTTTATAGGACTTAAGGCTTGAAGGAAAGGGCAAAATGGAAATTTCACATTTAGTAAGGGTATAAAAAGGAGATGAAAGGATTGTTTTGTGTTATAAAAAGAGGAAGAGTGCCGTGGGAAGAGATGGAGAAGAGAAGAAGAGAAAGGCTTGGGTTTTTGAGGAAATCATGAAGAGTTTGACAATTTTAAAGCCAAATCAAGTAAGTATAAGTATCATTTCCTCTTGATTCGATGAATGATTCGTGTTTTGAGCGTTAAAAGTTAAAGAATGGGTTAACGATATGTTCGATTTTTAGGGTTTTCGATCATATTTAATTTGTGATGTTTTGTGAATGAGATTGGTTTGGAAATGAGTTGGAAAATGATGTGTGAGTGATGTTTTAGTGTTAAGAAGAATTATGTTTTGAAAGATGGGAAGAATTGGATTGAAATTATTAAAAAATCAGGTTTCGGGAGGTTTACGGGGCTCGCACGTCACGACATGCTCTTGCGCACGCAAGGACACATGCCGTAGCGCGCGCAAGCATGCACATCGCGGCGCAAGCGAGTGTGCACACCGCGACCCATTTTCCTGAATGGACATGCTTTAGTTTTAAAACCATAACTTTTTGTTAAGATATTCAAATGATATAATTTCTATTTTGTTATAAACTAGAGACAAAGGTCTACACGTTTTGTGAAGAAGAGAAGTGTTGAATCGGTTTTTAAGAGTTCTAAATTTTGGATGGAAGTTGAGTGTAAAATATGATTTCGACATAAGGATAGTCCATATATGTTGGGAGAATGCTAAGGATGTCACGAAAGTGCATTGTACATATTTTAAATTGCTACATGTGCATTATTTCTGACTGGACAATGTGTAAAATTGAGTATTTGACTTGTGATAGAGGCGCATTTGGAATGTCAGCCCACCGACATTGTCGAGATTTTCAGGCTTTAGCACGGGAGCTATTTCTGAGTGACCTAGATGGTTTCTTTCTTATCATTGGCTTATGATTATTTGATTTTGACTCTGTGGAGAATAATGGTGGGATTGTGTTTGATTGAACTCCGAACAGAAGGTCCGGAGTATTTGGAAAGATATGATATAGAAGTGTTATGGGTATATGAATTTGTGATCTACTTGCCTATGATGTGACTGGTTTGAATTCACGTGATTGCTTTTGATACATAAATGTTTATTGTGGCATTCATAGGCTAATTGAGTGTGAAATATGAATACATGCATAATAAAGTGATGAATTGTAACATATGCAGTTCTTACATGAATGCATGAACAGAAAATGATAGTTGTGACCGGAGCAGCCACCGATCAGAGCTTTTAGCTCAACGTGTATTTTTGGGCCTCGAGCCCCATATTAATTCAGAGCCTCTGGCTCAACGATTAACGTGCCCTTTTAGGGACAGTTTTAGAGCCTCTGGCTCAACGATTAATGTGCCCTTATAGGGACAGTTTCAGAGCCTCTGGCTCAATGATTAATGTGCCCTTATAGGGACAGTTTCAGAGCCTCTGGCTCAACAATGAATGTGTCCTTATGGGAACAGTTCAGGCGTTCGGTCACAACACTGAAATAAATTGAAAAAAATGTTACATGCTGCATTTGATTTGATCTATTTGGTTGAATGAAAGGCAAAATTCCATATACTGAGGTGATAATAGTCATGGGGTACTTCTAACTGTGAAATTATGATAAACTGTGATATGCTTGAGTGTTGCATGAAATGTAATGGCTGTTGGCCGGAGTTGCCACCGATCAAAATTTTTAGCTCAACTTGTGAAAATGAGCTTCGAGCTCATAAGTGATTCAGAGCCTCAGGCTCAATGTATAATGAGCGATGTATCCACTATCAGATAAGGGACAGATATTAATGAGCCCTACTATGGGGACAGTTAGGCACTTGGTCACAGCAAAATAATAATAAATGGAAAGTGAGTGTCATGTGTATGTATCAATTATGATGTTATGAATGTGGATTTTCGTAAAAGTGTGATTGTGCAATTTTGTGAAAATCTATCATGAAATATAGTTAGAGTTATGCAAATTGTGAAATGTGATTAAATATGCAACAATGCGAATGTATGTTATGTAAATTGATGTTGTTGCATGAATAGAGTGGACCATCGATGATGGTCACTCATTGAGTTCGCAAAACTCACCCAAAATTTGCAATTATTTTTCAGGACTCAGAAGAATACCTCGTTAGGCAACGGGCATATAGCGACCGCTTGCGAGTGAGAGAAGAGTTCGGGATCAGTTGCGTCTGTATTAGTGTCTGAAAATTTTTGTATAAAATTATGTATTTCTTAATTTCTGTATAAATGATTCGATCTTGTTATGAAAATGGTTTCCACATAATATTTATAATGTATGTGTATGTTTAAAAAAAAGTACATATAATGTATACTGAGATTTGATTGAGTGATGTAGCACGCCACCCTCGCAGGACACGAACTCGGATATCACCATCGGTGTCGGGTTCGGGTCTTACGGGAGTGGGGTGTTACATGGAATGCATTTGTCGAAATAAAGCAGAGCCAACATCATAATCGATCCCAAATTAACACAATCAACAAATAGTTCACACTCAATCACATTAAAGTCACAATCACAAGTAAAGCACTCCTATATCATAATCTCCCAATACATCGGACACCTTCGGTCCGGAATCCAGGCATAAACAAACGCACAAGCCCACCATTATTCTCTACAGTGTTATAAGTACAAAATTATAAACAATTAATAATTGAGAAACCATCTAGGTTACTCACCAATAGCTTCCGAGCTAATGCCGGGAAGTCTCGGCAACGTCCGTGGGATGACGTCCCAACTGTGCCTCTATAACAACCAAAAATATTCACACATTACCAAATGCACAATCAGAATTATTAAATAATGCACATGTAGCAATTAAAATGTGTACAATGCATGTTCGTGACATTCCTGGCACTATTTTACAATTTTTCATCACAAAAATTTTCTCTAAAAATTAGAAAGTCATAGACACTAAAATCACCCAATTCGGACCTCTATAGGTCCAATTATATATAAAACACGAATTAGAAAAATTATTACCCAGTCCTCTCACTTCGACCTAACCAATCCCTGACAATTTCAGCTCTAAAAATTCCCAATTTCATAAATAAATGAAATTAAATATTATACGAATTCGATGCCTCAAGAATCAGGTCAATCGGACGTCGGATGCAAAAGTAATTGACAAAAAAATTAAATAGCATTGAGAATTCAAACTAAATAATAATCAAATAAAATAAATTAAAAAAATTAAAAAAATATAACACGAGACCACTGTCTTGCCCTCGTCTCGCGAGGGCAATCTGTCGCCCTCGTGAGATGCGAGGTTTCGTATTTCTTTTTTTTTAAACCTAATTTTTCAATTTCACTAATAACTTTTCTTTCTTCCTATTCATATACCATCTCTTCTTCAACATAGCCTATCTTTTCACACAATTGTCCAAAAATCACAAATAAGGTCTAATTGGAAAGATCTTGAAAAATCCTACAAGTTTCAAGAAGAGCTCATAAACCAATTCCACCTCTGAGGGTGTCAAAAATGCAATCAAAGTGACTGCCTAATCATATATTTCCCCAAAACAGTAAAACATTTTTCAGAACTCATATCTTTCCATCCCCTTTGCCAAAAATTGCAAGTTTTATATAACGCAAAAGAGCAAAACATATCCTACAACTTTCATGAACAACATAGAAGCCAATTCAATCTCTAACCAAATCAAATTCTCAAGTAAAACTTTTGCCTACCCAAATTATTCTCAACAATAACCCAATCTTTCAAAATTCATAACTCCACATCCCCTTGGCAAACAATTACATACCATATAGCAATAAAAATCTCAGACAATGTACTACAATTCTTAAGAAGCACTTAGAACCAAATTCCATCTCTAATTAGGTCAAATCCTCCCATTAATGTGGTTGTTCTGTTAGGGTTATGAAATCAGCATTTAACCTAAACCATAACAAAAACTTTAGAAATTTATATCTTACAATCCTTACATCCAAAATTCGCAAGTAATACCTCATTAGAAAGCTACAACAATCCTCTAAAACTTTCCAGAAGGTCACTTGAGCCAATTTCACCCTTAACAGTCCAAAATTAATATTAGAACACAAAAAGCAAAAAACCTATGCACTTAGAGCATTTGCCCACCAACACACATTTCGGGCTGAATTACCACCTGAACATTAACAAACCATAACTTTTAACCTACAAATCAAAAAAATTCATACTTAGCGGCGTTAGAAATCTAACACAAAAATATTCAACTTTCATGAAGACCAAATTAGAAAATTCAATCGAAATCAACCTAAAACAAATCATCAAAGTTTCAGGTCACAAGGTTTGGATTACTGTTCATATAACACCTACAACTCACTTTCCAAACCAAATTTAAAACCCTTAAAGCCATAATTGGACTAAACTTCCTTCATATGAAATCTAGCCATACTTCTTAAGTTTAATTTAAGCCAAAGTTGATCTCCATAGTGCAACCATGTCAAAAGTTATGAGCAAAAATCTGAAACCTACACAAAGTAAAATTTTCCAGATTTCATATCTAACACAACTTCTTTCATTCCAACACCAATCTTACTTCAATAAACATCCAATTTAGTCTCTAATTCATCCCCAAGTTCATCTAGACATTCACTTGCATAAACAATCACAATTTGGCAGCACACAACACACAATCTTCTTACTTGAATTTACCACTCATCTAACATTATTCAAACATCCAAAACCAATGCAAAACCAACCACAACATATTCATCATTCATCCTCACACATACATACACTTATACCCAAACAATCCTACCATTATCTTTATGAAATTAATGCAAAATTAATCACAATAAATGCATCTAGCTACCAAATGAAAGAATACAATGCACAATTCTCACCTAAACAAGTTGCAAGCTTTAAATTCTTCAAATCTTCCAAATAACACCAAACCTCTACTTCACTCCTCACCTATGGTCATCACTCAACACCACAATAATCATCATCCTTTCAAAGATTAAGTTTGGTTTTGTATGTGAAGGAAGAAGGAGCAAGCACCTAAACAAGAAAAATTCTTGGTATGGATGAAGCACACCAACGAAGAAGGACGAAGGAAGGAAGTTAGGAGAAAATTTGCAAGAAAAGAGGTTTTAACACTTTCAAATTTGGAATGTCGTGGAAGAATTGCTAAGTATAAGATAAATACTACCCCTTTAAATAAAAGACTAAGTAGGCAAGTGACATGTGTCACTTGCCACTTGTCTCGGTTTTATGCATTCCACTGGTCAGTTTCCAAAAACGATGAAATTTCTACTCCAAATTCCAATGGCTCATAGAAAAATTCCTAAAATCATGTATCTAATTTTTCAGTGCCATTAGACAGTCTTTTCCAGTAACGGAAACCTAATCCGTCTGCCACTTGGCAATTTTTTCCGGTTTCGAAAAGTACCCCGAAAAATTCAAGAAAAATTCCTGAAATTTCCTAAAAATGTAAAATACATAGAAATCACTCCAATTCAATTTTTCAAACACAAATATCACATATTTCACAAAAATTACATTTAGACACATATGCCGGGAAATCTCATGAATGCATGTACAATCATGTGCATATGCAAAAATTACCATTCATATCTATATAGATGCTATATGATGCATGAACATGCCGAGGTATATTTACACTCGCCTAACCCGTCCCAAATGACCAATTTACCCTTCCCATCGGTGATGGGATGTTACACCTAATCCTTGGTCAACTTTCTCAAATCTACGATCCACTGGAATAATAACTTCATTTCATTTTTCTTTTTTTAAAGAAAATAAGCATGCCTTGTTTATGTTAGCAAAAGATCTTTCTCTTAATTCTTGTTGGACCTTCTCTTGTGATCCTTTCTTTTTTTTTAACGACTTCCTTGAAGTATAGTCGGTTTTTTCTTTCGATTAGTGGAATAAAAATCGAAGGTGAGTCCAAAGTCAAAGTCTATTGATCATAAATCATGTCTAATCACCTCTAAGGCATTTGAACACATTTAACGCAACCACCATAGTCATATCCATCCAATGGACTCAGTTTTACACACTTAAAAGCTTATATGTTGGAAATTTCCAAGATTTCGCATACCGATGAACTCTAAGTTTATGTAAGGGCATATAACATTATAAATCATTAACATGTATACCCAAAGGACTTAAATACATCTTTGAACATATATAAAACCATGTATGTATGATTATACAATAGCATCTCCAAGTATAGCACAATACAAAAGGCTTAGAGAGTCTATCATTACATAAGCAAAGAGAGACAAAAGAGCCACAAGGAGTTAAGAAGGGATTTATGAAAGTGGAGAAGGACAAAAGAAAAAGGAAAATTAAAATTGGTCAAAAAATTGTAACAAACCTATGATCGTGGCCAACGGTAAGGTAAAAATGACAGACACGTCCATTTCACTTAAAAGTTTACCATTTTACCATCCAATCACCTAAAAATACGTTTCCAACTTCATTTTCTTCACTCACTTTCATTTTCACTTTGTCTCTCTAGACTTTATGTCTCCGATCACTCTCACTTCTCTCTATAAAATTTTAAACCTCCACATTTCTTTCTACTTCCACTAACTCATAAGCCAATATGTTGCGCATCAAGCAAACAGTAAAGCGTGATCAATCAGTGGGGCGAACACAAGTCTCGGGACAAGGGAAAAGGAACAGAACAACTGATTATGGAGCACCTTTCCCAATTTTCTCAGATGAGGAAGGTACTCATTTCCATTCCCTTCGTAGTAAACAAATTATGGTTCCAAAATATTTTCACTTTGAAACTTTAGATAGATTAGAATTGCGAGACGAGGTTGAGAGCTTAGCTGAGAAAATTCAATGGGGTTAGCTCATTCAAATTCAATTCCCAGTTTAAGAAGAATTGACCTTCAAAGTTTTTACTTTTCTTCAATATAAATCCAATAAACCTAGGGAACAATGGTTCAGATTGCGGGGATAACCCTACGGACTTGATTATGACATTGTGTATGAAAATTTTGGTTTCCTTGAGTCTTCTATAGTGGATTAGTAAGACAATTTTCGTGTCAATTCCTATTGTACATAACTAATCGAATTAGAGCATTTTGACAATAAAAACGCACACAACAACATTATTAGGAGTCACGCTTGATGCAAAAATTCATGTGCCAAACCGTTTTTGAAAAAACAGAAACCAACAAATGTTCGTCAAAGGAACTGTTTATATTATGGTGCATGGATCATAGCATCCCAATTTCCATAACCATCCACACTTTTAATGCAATTATCACTGCTCGAAAGAAAAGGAGCAATAATTTAGGAATGGTTTACTTGGTTTTAGTCATAGCTAATTACTATGGAGTTGAGTGCAATGAACTTATAGTCTACCATTTTGAGTTCATGAACCACCATCATTTATGGTAGACTGAAATCGTGAAGCCCCATAATATAGAACTTCGAGATATTAGTGCCAAGACACATGTCAAGGGTAGGATTAGTCAAGCAAGTTCAAGCGCCCAAAAATAACAAGAAGGGTATTCAACTAGTGAGGAGTCTGAAGAGGAAGAAGATGCAACAAAAAAAAAACCAGGCTAGAAGAAGGTACTAGACATAATCTTCGCAAACACCAAGGTAATTATAGATACACTTGTAGAGAACTCTAAAGGATGAAGTAGAAGGCTCAAACCCAATGACATCAAAGTCAAGATATATGTTGTATTCATCGTTGTTTCAAGGCTTAGGGTGTTCAATTGCCACCTCCAACCCCATCATAACCTCTATCACCATAAACCTTTCCTTTTTACATTTAGTATTTATCTTTATTTTTATATCTTTATGGTTGTTTCTTATCACCTTCTCACATTGAGGACAATGTGTTGTTCAAGTTTGGGGAGGGTTATGTGTTTATTTGAATATGAATTTTTCATATTATAGTTATTAGGTTACATTCTATGAATTGTGTGAATGTGCTAATGGCTTAGATGAATTGAAATTGATTTAATTTTGAGCATGGTTTATTAGGTTGTAGAGAATTATTCACTGGCAGAATTAGTGAACTGGGGTTCTTTGATTAAATATGCAGCTTAATTAGGATTCAGTGTTTAAGTGTAGCCCTCTAAATTGTCACATTCATTCATAATTTGAGGCCTTTTAACCTAAGTAGCTTTGGTAGATTTTTTTTTCATGAAAACAAGTAGCTAAAGCAATAAGGTAGGCAATAAAAAAAGGTTGTTATTTTTAAAATAAGTAACTATTTCGCTGGCCTTCGGCTTATAAATAGAGATAGTATCCAGTTGAGAACATAATATAGCTGAGTAATCGGATCGACACACTTCACAATTGTGTGTCTTCGCATAAAGAAGCTAGAATGACATTCCAACCAAGCAGCTTAATAAAAAACATGATTTAGATGAGTACCCAGAATGACATTCATTAGCAATGTTTGCCTCCACATAAAAAGACTAAGTCCACGTTCATAAAAAGTTGATAAAATAAAATTTTTCTTTCAAATAAAACCTACCAAACTTGTAATAGTTTGACTTTTCCTGAAAACGTATCTAGGATGTAACACCCCATTCCCGTAAGACTCGGACCTGACATCGATGGTGATATCCGAGTCTGTGCCCTACGAGGGTGGCGTGATACATCACTCAGTCAAATCACAGTATAATTTTTTTTGAACAATCATACACTTATATTTTATATATGTTGCGGAAAACAATTTACATAACAAATCCGGTACATACATTGACCATGAGGGTCCTCTTATAAAAACACAATCATGTAACACCAAAGTCCTCACACTAATGCAGACACAACTGATCCCGTCCTCTTCTATCACTCTCAAGTGATCACTATACACCCGTTGCCTAACGGGGTATTCTTCTGATTCCTGAAAAATAATTGCAAATTTTGGGTGAGTTTTGCGAACTCAATGAGTGACCATCATCGATGGTCCACTCAATCATATAACAAGATCAATTCATAACCTAGCTTCACATTGCTGTCTATTTAATCTCATTTTTCAATTCACATACATCTAACTTTATCTCATAATACATTTTCAAAAAACTGCCCAGTTACAGATTTACAGAAATTCACATTCATAAATCCCATTTTGATACATACATATTTCACTCACTTACCATTTATTATCATTTAGCTGTGAACGAGTGCCTATACTGTCCCATTGAAGGGCTCATTAATATCTGACCCATATCCAATGCTAGATACAGGGCTCACTATACATTGAGCCTGAGACTCTGAATCACCAATGAGCTCGAAGCTTATTTTCGCACATCGAGCTAAAAGCTCTGATAGGTGACAACTCTGGTCAACAGCCGTAATATTTCATACAACGCTAGGCATATCATAATTTGTTATACATTTTACAATTAGATGTGCCCCGTGATTGTTATCCCATCAGTATATGGCATTTAGCCTGTCATTCAATCAAACATATCAAATCCAAATCAAATATAGCATGTAACACTTTTTTTTTCAGTTTATTTCAGTGTTGTGACCGAGCACCTGAGTTGTCCCTATAAGGGCACATTAATCGTTCAGTTAGAGGCTCTGAAACTGTCCCATTAAGGGCTTGTTAATCGTTGAGCCAGAGGCTCTAAAATTGTCTCATTAAGGGCTCATTAATCTTTGAGCCAGAGGCTCTGAAACTGTCCCATTAAGGGCTCATTAATCATTGAGCCAGAGGCTCTGAAACTGTCCTATTAAGGGCTCATTAATCGTTGAGTCAGAGGCTCTGAATCATTGTGGGGCTCGAGGCCCTAATATAACATTGAGCTAAAAGCTCTGATCAGTAGCTGTTCCAGTCACAACTGTCATTAACTAATTTGCATTCATATATGAACGACATGTGCCACAATTCAATCACTTTATTCATGTATTCATTTATGCCACAATTCAATCACTTTATTCATGTATTACTATATCACAATCATTTCCAAATTACCACAATCGGACAATTGATTCACACTTTGTCACATTAAAAACACAATCACAATTTCTCATACTATAATACTTCTATGTCATATCACTCCAATACTACGGACCTTCTGTCCAGAGTTCACAATTAACATTGTCCCATCATTATACTCTAGAGAATTTAAAATCACTGAATTATAACACTTAATATTTGGAGAACCATCTACGTCACTCACCTGACTTCCGCGCTAACGCCTGGAAGTCTCGGCAATATCAGTGGCTGACGTTCCAAATGTGCCTCTATCACAAGTCAAACACACTTATCTTACACATTATCCAAATCAGAAATATCCCATAATGCACATGTAGCAAATTTCAAAATATGTACTATGAACTTTCGTGACATTCCCGGCACCATCCCAAAAATTCCCATCATAGCCTTTCCTCAATATCGAAACTCAATAAACACTAAAATCCTTCAAGTTGTTTCAGAAATCTGAAGTTATTCTCTAGACATATACGGACTATCCTTATGTGGAACCCATATTTTATACTCAACTTCCATTCAAAAATTGAGACCCCTTATAAACTGAACTAAACTTCTTTTCTTCATAAAACTTATAGCCCCATGGCTCTAGTTTACACCAAATAAAAAATCACCTTATTTGAAAATCTGTACAAAAAGTTATGGTTTAAAAACCAAAACACATCTATCTGGAAACTGGGTCCTCACCACGGCAAGAGAGACAAGTGCGCCATGGCATGCTGCTATCTTGGCCGCATGACGTGCCGCTTAGCATGCATGGCGTGCACACACTCGCTTATGCTCGACGTGCACGCTTGTGTGCGCCGCGGCGTGCGCATGAGCACGTCGCGATGTGCGAACCCAGAAACCTCCCGAAACCTGATTTTTTAACAATTTCCAATCCAATTCTTTCCATCTTTCACAACACAATTCAACTTAACACTAAAACATCACTCACACATCATTTCCAACTCATTTCAAACCCAAATCATAAATAAAATATCACAATTTAGCCATACTCGAAAACCCTAAAACTCAACATATAGGTAACTCATCCTTTAATTTTTTTAACCCTTAAAACATGAATCATTCATCAAATCAAGAGGAATGATGCTTATACTTACTTGATTTGGCTTTAAAACCTACAAAATCTTCAAGATTTCCTCAAAACCCAAATCTTTCTCCTCTCTTCCTCTTCTTCGACGGCTTCCTCCTCTTTTTCAAGCGAAAATCCCAATTTTTCCTCTTTATATACCCTTAAGAAGGGTGAAAAGTCCATTTTACCCCTTTCTCTAAACCTCAAGTCTTGGAAATCTTAAGTGCCATGCCCAATTTACCCTTATACAAATTCTTATAACTTTACTACTTTAATTCAGAAATTCAAACTCTTAGGGACTGAATTGAGATTCAAGTCCTTCAGATTCACGCACTTTCATTGTTTCAGTCATACCTATCAATTCCCATTTCAATCAATCCATAAACTTTGATTTTCATAATCCTCTCCAAAATTTCAATGCTCATGATAAAATAATATATCTAAATCATGTCATTAACTTTTAGTGTCGATTTGACAATCATTTTCAGTACCGGAAATCTCATCAGTTCCCATTTAGCAATTTTATGCGGAATACACATCAATCACTCCAATTCACTTCTGCAAACACAAAATTCACATTATTCACAAAAATGAAACTTATAGACACTTGTGCTGGGAAATGTCACGAATGCCTGTACAATCGTATACATTTGCAAAAACTACCATTCATATCAATATAGAGGCCATTTTGTGCATGAAGAAGTCGAGATACAATTTCACACTCAAAACCTGCCCCAAATTTGCTATTTACCATTCCCATTGGTGATGGGATGTTACATAGGATTAGTTACATAATTGAATGACCAAAGAATTATTAATGAGTGTGTGCAATTGAGAAGGGTAAAAAATGGATTAATATGTATATTTAGTTTAGAGCCTCAAGACACGGATATTGTTTGTTACTTGTTAGAAATGACTTGAATGATTGTGTTTAAATTAAATTTATTTCATAAAGTTAAAGCCATTGTCTCATTACTGCATTATATGTTGTGTGAATTAGTATGTGTTTTTTTTGTTTGCATCAGGACAAGCAAACGTTGAAGTGTGGGATGTTGATAAGTGTGAAATGCATCATGTTTTAGGGTATAGTTTGATATGTGTTTATCTATTTATTCGATCGTTTAGTATGTATTTTTGATAAAATTATGTTGGTTTATGAATTATTTTTAAAGGTTTTTATGGGTTAGTTCAAGCATTTGAACTTAATTATTATGTTTTTGAGGTACCTTGATGTGTTTGTTAGTGTTTCAGGGTCAACAACGAAGAACGGAGAAGTTTCGGAGAGACTTGGACCAAAACAATGCTACGATCGTGACAATAACGTAAGACTTAACCCAAAATCATGGCCTGCCAGCTACGATCGTGACAGAAAGCATACAAGTGGCCCACGATCGTGGCCCACATAGGGCAGATGTTCATACATAGAAAAGTCGAGTTTTGAGGGATTTTTTAGACCTTTCGACCCCGAAAAAAACCTAGGGCTACCCAGAACACATTAAGTATATAAATTATAAGACAAAAGAAAGGAAAAGTTTCTTGCATTAGCCACCATCACGAAACCCTAAAAAGAGTTCATCGAGAGATTGAGAAAGAGACAAAAGAAGAGACACGTGGAGAAGAAGCCTACATAAAGTACTTCCCAAATCTATTTTCTAATGTATTTCCATTTTTATCTATATATAGAATTGGAATAGTTGTGAAGATAGGATTTATAAATGTTGAGGATTCTCTACACTCACCTTCGGGTTATTTTATCTTTTATTTAATAAAAATTTTATTGTTTATGTGAATTGGATTCATTGTGATTGATTTTTATATTTTCATAAATCAATAATAGACGAAGAGGGTGAACTGATGAAAAATAATTAAATTGGGCTAACGAGAGTTAGATAATTTAATAAGAACAAGAAATCAATCAAATCGGTAATTGTGTGACGAGAGATCTCATATAGGTTTCAGTAGTCTAGTGGAAAACTTCAAATCTAATTAGGGTTTAGATAAATTGGGAATTAAGATATTGTAATTTTCCATAATCTAGTTAGGATTATAATTTAGGGCTTTTGGTTATAACTTGAGAGAGAGTAACCAACCCTAGGATAGTCCAAGAGCAATAATCTGACATTTCATAATTAATTAGGTTAGTGTTGAAGATAGGTAAAAATTTCCCCTCTCTCTCAATTGGTAGTTCCTTAGGTTGATTTTTGGTGTGTGCATTGTATTTTGCTGATTTGTTAATATTTTGTGATTTATTATTGGGTTGAATTGGTTGATTAAATTGATTGATTAAATTACAATATTGTTTTTGCTTAGTTACAGTTGAATTTCTGTAATTTGTTTTAGTCTTAGAGTTTAGAATTAGATTAACCCTCCTCGTGGGATTAACACTTTAGATACTAAGCGAAAGACCCATACGATTATGAAATATTGAGATTAAAATATTAAAACTACATATATCGAAAAACTACGGTCAGTTATAGAATCTTTGAACTCTTCAAATATCTTTAGATTATTTCTTGTGAAGGTAAAATTATCTACATAGATATATACAAACAAACAACTAATCATCTTTATCCTTTCTAATATAAATATCATAATTTTGTAAAATCTAGTAAAAATATTCTCTTGAAAATAAGTGTCAATTTGACTATTTCAAGTTCTTGGTGCTTGTTTTAAGTCCATAGCTTTCTTTAATTGCAATACTTTAGCTTGTTAACCTTCAACCACATATCTCGTTAATTTCTTAATGTAAACTTCTTCCTTTAAATAATCTTTGATAAAAGATGGCCTAACATCTAATTGATGAATCTCCAATAATTTTATTCGACAAGATATATTAATAAACAAAATTTTTTTAAATGAGCAACATAGGTCAATATCTTTTCCTATTCAATACCTTGCTTTTGCTTGTATCCTTTGATAACAAGCCTCATCTCGTATCTCTCTACTTCATCATTGGTACTTCTTTTGATTTTCTACACCCATTATAAAGTAAAAAGTTCTCATATGTTACTCTGTTTGATGGCTTGGATTTTCTTATTTATTACATGGATCCACTTTTCATTCTTACTAACATCTTTAAAAATTTTAAAGCCTAATATTTGCAAGCAAATAAAAACAAGAGACGATTATCAAATAATATTCAATTCTTCAATTTCTTTAAAGTCCCATGCTTATTCCCATGCTTATTAGTGAAGATGTGGATGATAGTGCTTAAGATGATGGTGTTGATGAGGTTGGTAGAGGAGATTTTTTTTTGACTTATTAAAAAACTCCTTTTCTTCTTCAAAATATGGAAGGAAATTATAAGATCCATTTATTTAACGATGTCAATTCGAAGAAGCTTCTTGATCAAGTTTAACATCTCTATTAATAACAATCTTTCAATTTTTTGGTTTTCAAACTTGTAGTCTTTTAAGTTATCATATCCAACAAAATCAAACTTCTTACTTTAATTATCAAGTTTATACCTTTCTTACCATACAATATGAAAATATAAAATAGAGATAAACATTTTTAAGTATGATGCAGAATGCTTCATTTTTATGTATGATCGAAGGCTTCATTTTACTATATTTTCTTATACAATGATATCTTTCAAGATCTTTATAATATTATGATTTGAGAGATAAATCACACATACAATTGCTTTTTCCCAAAATTCCTTAGGCTTCATTTTCTTTTTAATATTGTTTTTTCTAAATTCAAGATCTCTTAACTACTCTACATTTTGGGAAACATAAGCATTAGAAGAGGACAACAGATCCTATACAACTAACACAAGCTTTGAAATTCATTATAAGTATATTCTCCACTTATATCATTTCTTAAACATTTAATCTTAAAATCAATTTCTTTTCCAACCAAAATTTTAAAATTATTAACGTATCAAAAGTTTTAGACTTGTATTTTTCAAAATTTACCTACATTTTTCATCATCGAAGAGAATAAAGTAAGAACTTTTACTAAAAGATAGAGGATTGATAAAACCACAAGCATCTGAGTAAACAAGTTAAAGTGGCTTGATATCTCTTAAAATTTATTGGTTTGGAAAGCTTTTCCTTTAATGCTTTTTAATTAAGCATGACTCAAATAGTTGTTTAGGATGATTGACATTCATCTTACCATCTTCTTCTCCCCTAAAACTTTGATTCTTTTAAAATTTAAATTTTGATAACTTATATGCCATATCCATAAAGGATCATTGACACTATGCTTTAAATAAATTACCTTCGTAGTGTCCAAGTTTAATCAGAACAATTTATTGCTAGTTATACTCACCCTGATAATAAGATTAGCATTATGATCTTGAAGCCAAATAAGATGGGCTTCCATATGAATTCGACAACTATTCTTTAAATTTTTACCAATTTTTAAAATGTTATTCTTTAATTTTAGAGCAAAATAAATATTAGAGAGAAAATTTATGACCTCTTGATTTTGTCTCAAGTAAAATCACACCTTTTGCATTTGATCTTCATCACTGCATTTTCACTAAAAGGTATGTTCCATGTCACCTTGGTATTTAATTTCACAAAGTTACTTTTATCACATGTCATATGATTACTAGTTACATTATCAAGGTATCATATATTGTTTTCACCTTTTGGCTCATCCTTTATCCTAAGTCGTACAATTTCCCCGATCGCATCTTCAATGACTTTTACAAATTTTGCCTTATTCTCATTCTTAAAAAAATATTTCGTAGAATAATGATCATGGTTGCTACATTAATAATGTTTGATAAAGGACTTGGACTTTGCCATTTTTTCTTGTATTATATTTATTAAAATTGTCTCTCCCTCTTCCTCTTAGGTTTCTTTGACCATGTTAAATATTTTAAGATCAATTTTCACTATAAGTGTCATTTTCAGCTCATCCTCTCTTTCTGGCTTTATACATGTGTTGGGAAAATTATGCTAGATCAAATCTTAGTGTAGTGAAAATATTATAAATTTTTTCCAAAGAATTGATTTGGGGATGATTAAATTTAAAACACGAAATCACGCAGAAAGAAATTAAAAATAAAGATTGAAAATAATATAAAGAAAAGCCTAGCCAAGGTGCTCTCCCGTTTGATACTGTAATTCGATCGTAGACTCAAAAATATAAATTTCGTTCATTCTTATAGACAAAGTTATAGTAGACAGTGAACAACACATATCAACCAATCCATTCGTAATTATTCGATAACCCCGAGTAAAGCTCCGCAGATTATTACTCTAACTAATTAGACTATTCCCGAGTAAAGCTCTGCAGAATATAATCTATCGCAGCCGTAGGCTCTAATGGACCCTTGTCTTAGTCAACAGAATCCGAAAAGCTGCAATCTATTTAAACCAAATTATTTAATCTCATTAATTTCTTAATTGAAATTAATTCGCCACTTCGATAGACAACAATCACGGATTAACTAATCTATTCGGCAATTTATTTCCAAGTCAATCAATTAACATGCCTCATTAATCAACAAACTTAACAATAATAAATCGATTAAAGCGCGAAGATTAAATAAACATAAGAGATAACCGAAAACAATTAAATCAAAGGAGTCTCACGAACTACATGAATTAAACGTAAAATACCTTGTCTAGTGCTTAAAGATTAGCCACACATAACTATATTAAAAGGAAAAACTGATTGAGAAGATCGTCCCTCCTAAAATTTCTGTTGTCGTCACCTTCTTTGAGAATTCTAAATCACGTTCTTCTTTTCTCTTTCCAGTGTTGTCCCTCTTTTCTTTTCTTCTTTTCAATGGCTTCAACATAACTTGACTTCGTCAGCAAAGAGGACTGTGTTATTGAGGCCCAAATCCCAAGGTTATCAAGCCAAAATTCGCAGGTAGTAATCTGTCAGCACTATGTTACCTTCAACATGGTCATGTTAAATGTTAGATCCCGAATTTCTTTTTATGATATGATTAAGCATGAATTGTGATAATTGTGGTACTTTGCCTCAGTTTGATTAAATTGGGAATATTATGGATAATTATAGTTTAATTGTCGTTTAAATGAACATTAGAGGTTTTAAAGTGTGTAAGGGCTTTTGAAGAAATGGAATTAAGTTGTTTTGGGCTTGGGCTTAGTAGGAAGGGCCCATGCCCTTAGGGTTTAAAAGGAGAATTAGAATAGAAATAGAAAAGAGAAAGGAAAGAAGGAAGAAAGGAGAAGGAAAGAAAGAAGAGTGCCGTCGGTAAGAAGAGGAGAAGAGAAGAGAGATTTTTGCAGGTTTTGAGTTTTCAACTGGTTTGAAGCGATTTCTGGTAAGTTTTCTTCCTTTAAACTTGTTAGGGTTAGATTTAAACTTAGATTTGTTAGTTATATCACAGAATCGATGGTTTAGGGTTTTGGGTGAAAAATATGGATAAATCTTTGGGTTGATTCGTTTGTGCTTGATTTTGAGTTGTGGATGGGTTAGAAATGAAGAATAAGTCTTGATCTAAGGCTTGTGTATGTTGCATTTGAGTTTGGGTAAGGATCGATGTCGAAAAATGCAGGAAAAAGGGTTTGGTCGCAGCTCAGGCAGAGCACGCCGTCATGACGTCTTGTAAGAACACGTCATGGCGTCGCGGAGAAAATTTGCACGCGCCGCGTGCACCAGGTGCGTCGTGGCATGCGTGGGCGTGCGCCCCATGGCGCGCTAGTAGTGTGCGTCGCGGCGTCTTGAGATTTCGCCGCCTTGACGCACGCTTTAGTGCGGCGTCCGCTTCGCCATGCGGTGAGCCCTTTTTCCAGCGAGAATTGTTCATTTTTAGGATATCTTTTGGTATAGATGTCCGATTGAGGTGATTTCAGATTCGTTATGAACTAGAAATAAAAGACTACAAGTTCTATGAAGTTGGGAAGTTCAAAATTAGCCTTGAAGGGTTCGGAATTTTAGGAGAAGATCGGATATAGATTTTAATGCCTTATTTTGGATCCCAAGCTTTGAATATTTACTATGGATATTGATTAAATGGAACTTGGTTGTTTTAGGAAACCAAGCTGACCCGATTTCATCGCAAGAAGAAGGACATCAGTGAATCGGATTCTCGAGCAATCTTAGGTGGGTAATATACTTATAGTTATTGTGTGATTAGGCAAATGCTTGCCTATGTATGAATATATGTTATATGTTTTGATTGTGTAAGCATGATAATTTGAATGATTTTTATTTCATATACTTGAAAGAATCATGGGAATTGATAAAGTTGAATTTTGTTATCAGAGCGCAGGGCCCTGGCCTAACATGTTTGGTATCAGAGCGCCTAGGTTTAGGTGTCCTCGGCTTAGAATGCATATAGGATTGTGTGATATATGACGACGTGTTGCATTAATTGATTTTATTACGTGACATGCATATCATGCATACATATAGATTGTCGTATAGCTAATCCTTAGTGTTTCCTTTGAAGAATGCGATGCCACCTCGTAGGAGGACACGAGGAGGCTGTCAAGTCTGCTTGCACCTGACTCTCCGTCGAGAGGAGAGGACCGATGAGTCTGTAGCCCCAATGCATGTTGAGGTTTCTGTAGGGCTAGAGAGTGAGCCCATGCGTTCGCCGACTCGAGAATCGCCGATTCCGCCAGAGCAAGTGCCCCGATTTGATCCGAGGATGTTTGAGCCTTTACTCGAGCGTTTGTTCAAAGCTATAGGCGGATGCCACACCTTCGGCCCGATTAAGAGGAAAACAATTCAACAAGTCGAGAAAGTATGGGCGGTGGACTTCTTTGGGACGGTGATCTGAGGAAGGCTGAGACATGGTTGCGGAGGACGAGCGGGTGATGGATCGGATGGATTGTGAGGAGGGCGAGAGAGTTGTATATCTTGCCGACTTGTTGCGGGAGATGCTCTGCTGGGTGGGAGACCGTCTTGAACAATCGGATGAGGCCGATGGGGTTGGTATGGCGGGATTTTGTGGGCTGCGTTCAAGAAGAAATATCTGTCGAGGTTTATGTCCAGCGAAGCGAGAGGGAGTTTTGAGTCTCACTCGAGAGGATATGACGATTCTTGAGTATGGCGCCGGTTCACGCAGATTGTCCCAGTATGCTTGATTTGATGTTGGCGAGGCTGCCGGATGTCGTCGATTTGAGTCGGGACTACATTTGACCATCGAGAGAAGGTGATTGTCAGAATTTGGTGACTTTCAGCATTAGTTGAGATAGCTCTTGGTGGAGAACATAGAGAATATCAAGAGTCTTTGTGAATAAGAAGAGGAAGGCGCAGAGCGATTCCCGAGAGGAGGTAGCACTAGTACTCCTATGCCGACAGAGTCTAGGAGCTTCCAGCTCGATCGAGGAGAGGCGATGGTGCCCGGTCGGTAGGGCCGATGAGGACTTCTCTGTTTCTCACCAAGCTTCTACGGTGGGCGGCGATAGGAGGAGATGGGGACAGTCATCGGTTCCTAAGTGTGAGCACTTGGTCGATTTCATGGTGGAGAGTGTTCTGATTGGCGGGTGCATGCTTATTTGTGGATAGAAAGGACACGAGGCTAGAAAGTGTCCTCGATCGTCCGGAGAGAGGATCTCGATCAGAGCTCTAGGAGGGCGAGGCGTGGGTCGAAGGACTTGACAGAGGTGGGTAGTTACGATCTTGCCAAGAGGCGAGTCTTCCGGAAGGCCGAGAGGCGAGCACCAGCCGTGGTGTTTGCTATGGCGGGGAGGATCAGAGGCCGCGCGAGATGTTGTGGCTGGTATGGCTCACTTATTTGCGATGATGTGCTTGTGTTGATTGATCCGAGTTCTACTCACTCGTTTGTGTCATCGAGTAGACACTGTGTGATATGGTTGCGAGTCCGTTGGATACTCCGTGATGGTGAGTACTCCGATTGGTCGACATTGTGATTAGTTAGGTGTTTAGAGGATGTGAGCTTAGTATTGGTGGAGCACTTCTAGTGGTAGATCGATGCGGCGAAGATCTTGTGGATTGGATGTGATATTGGGTATGGATACTTTGGAGGTACAATGCCGATTGGATTGTAAGCGAAGACGGTGGAGTTTGAATTGGATGATGACGGAAGAGTAGTGTTTATTGGGGACGAAAGCGAGTCCGCCGAGATTGTTTCAGCATTGATGAGAGAGGATGATGAGTAAGGGTTGTGAGGCGTTTAAAGCATGTGATAGACTCGGGCGATAGAGGAAGTGGAGGATATTCCGATGGTCGAGGATTTCTCGGATGTCTTTCAGGAATTGCACGGACTCTGCCACTCGGAGATTGAGTTTCGATCGAGCTTTTGTCGAGTTCACCCGATTTGATTCCGTCTTATAGGATGGCTCGTGAATTGAAAGTGTTGAAGGAGCAGTTTGAGGAGTTGTTAGAGAAGGGATATATTAGCCGAGTTCCTCACCTTGGGGAGCTCCGGTTCTTTTTGTGAAGAAGAAGGATGGATCTTTGAGGATGTGTATGGACTACGAAAGTTGAATCGATTACGGTGAAAATCGGTATCCGCTTCCTCGCATTGATGACTTGTTTGATCAATTGCAAGGAGCGAGTCTTCCCTAGATAGACTTGAGATCGGGTTATCATCGATTGAGGATTAAGGAGTCGGATGTGCGAAATGCGCTTTCGGGACTCGTTATGGGCACTTTGAGTTTTGGTGATGCCGCCGGATTGACGAATGCTCTGCGGCGTTTATGGATTTGATGAATCGGGTGTTCAAGCCATTCTTGGACCAATTTATCATTGTCTTCATTGATGATATATTGGTGTATTCCAAGAGTGATCGGGGCATGAGGAGCATTTGAGGATTTCTTTGGAGACTTTGAGGAGTAATGAGTTGTATGCCAAATTAAAATCTGAATTTTGGCTGAGAGAATTTTCCTTTCTTGGGTATGTGATCTCCGAGCAAGGAGTTCATGTGGATCCAAAGAAGATAGAAGCAGTAGTGAATTGGGAGGCGCCGAAGAATGTGGAAGAAGTGAGGAGCTTTTTGGGTTTAGCAGGCTATTACGGAGATTCGTGGAGGATTCTCCATGATAGCCGCTCCGATGACGGTTCTTGAGGAAGAATCAGAAGTTTGATTGGAGTGAGGATTATCGGAGGAGCTTGAGGAGCTCAAGCTCAGATTGACGAGTGCCCGATTTTGATTTTACCATCGGGTTATAGCGGTTATTCGGTATCTGATGATGCTTGAGGAAGGGTCTCGGATGTGTTTTGATGCAGGGAGATCGGGTAATTGCATATGCTTCGAGGTAGTTGAAGCCTTATGAGCTGAATTATCCAACGCACGATTTGGAGTTAGCAGCGGTGATATTTTCCTTGAAGATTTGGAGGCATTATTTGTATGGAGTTCAGACTCGGATCTTTACTGATCATAAGAGTCTGAAGTATTTGTTGAGTCAGAAGGAATTGAATTTGAGGCAGCGGAGGTGGTTGGAGCTACTAAAGGATTATGATTTGCTGATTGAGTATCATCCGGGCAAGGCCAATGTTGTGGCGGATGCCTTGAACAGGAAGTCGTCGATTGCTCATGTTCGATCGGTTTATCTTCCTTTATTGGAAGAGATGGCTAAGCTTAGGATAAGCTTGACGCAGGAAGAGCCGGATTATCTTCTGGCTAATTTTTGAGTTAGACCGATGCTGAAGGAAAAGGTTAGGGATTTGCGAGCTCGGGATGCGGACTTGAGCAAGCTTGGGATGAGATTGAGAATGGTAAGATTTACGATATAGAGGTGAGGACGATGGGTGATGACGATTGGGAGTAGGTTATGTATTCGGATGTGCGGAGATCAAGGATGAGATTATGGATGAGGCACACATCGCCTTATACCATGCATCGAGTAGCACCGGATGTATCGGGATTTGAGAGAGCACTTTTGGTGGAAAGGTATGAAGAGGGATATCGCGAGTTAAATCGATGAAGTGTCTAGTGTGTCAGTGAGTCAAAGTGAACACCGAGCACCTTCGGGCAAGTTGAGGCCGTTGCCTATTCCGGAGTGGAAGTGACAATGAGTGACCGTGGACTTTTGATGGGATTGCTAGGACCGCGGGAGGCATGATGCCATTTGGGTGATTGTTGATCGGTTGACCAAGTCATCCCACTTTTTGGCGATCCGACAGACTGATTATTTGCATATGTTGGCAAAGAAGTATGTTGATGAGATAGTGAGACTGCATGGGATTCCGGATTCCATTGTTTCGAATCGAGATCCTCGTTTCACTTCGAGGTTTTGGAGCAGTTTGCAGGAAGCTTTGGGGACGAAGCTAAATTTTAGTACAACTTTTCACCCTCAGACGGATGGTTAGTCGGAGAGAACTATTCGGACGCTTGAGGGGATGCTTCGAGCTTGTGTGATGGATTTTCGAGGAGCATAGGATGAGCATTTGCCGTTGGTCGAATTTGTTTATAACAATTCGTACCATTCGAGCATTCAGATGGCTCCATATGAGGCATTGTATGGGCGGAGGTGTAGAACTCCGATTTGTTAGGATGAAGAAGGAGAGAGGCAATTGGAAGGACCAGATTTGATTCAGATGACCGTTGAGAAAGTCAATCTGATTAAGCAGCGGCTTAAAGCGACACAGGACCGGATGAAGAGTTATGTTGATGCTCACCGAAAGGAGATGGAGTATGAGGTCGGTGAGAAAGTGTTTCTTAAGACATCTCCTTGGAAAGGAGTATTGAGATTCGGCAGGAAAGGGAAGTTGAGTCCGAGGTATGTGGGTCCTTATGAGATCCTTGAGAGGATTGGACCACTCGCCTACAGATTGGCATTACCTCCGGAGTTATCACAGATTCACGATGTTTTTCATGTGTCGATGTTGAGGAGATATAGATCGGATCCGTCACATGTTATTCAGACTAGTGAGGTTCAGTTGTGAGATGATTTGAGCTATGAGGAGCTTCCAGTGCATATTTTGGATACCAAGGATAAGGTTCTCAGAAACAAGACGGTTCAGTTGGTCAAAGTCCTTTGGAGGAACCATTCGGTAGAGGAAGCTACTTGGGAGCCATTGGAGGCTATGCGGGAGAAGTATCCGCATCTTTTCGACGATTCAGGTAAATTTCGAGGACGAAATTTTTTTTAAGAGGGGGAGAAATGTTAGACCCCGAATTTCTTTTTATGATATGATTAAGCATGAATTGTGATAATTGTGGTACTTTGCCTCAGTTTGATTAAATTGGGAATATTATGGATAATTATAGTTTAATTGTCGTTTAAATGAACATTAGAGGTTTTAAAGTGTGTAAGGGCTTTTGAAGAAATGGAATTAAGTTGTTTTGGGCTTGGGCTTAGTAGGAAGGGCCCATGCCCTTAGGGTTTAAAAAGGAGAATTAGAATAGAAATAGAAAAGAGAAAGGAAAGAAGGAAGAAAGGAGAACGAAAGAAAGAAGAGTGCCGTCGGTAAGAAGAGGAGAAGGGAAGAGAGATTTTTGCGGGTTTTGAGTTTTCAACTGGTTTGAAGAGATTTCTGGTAAGTTTGCTTCCTTTAAACTTGTTAGGGTTAGATTTAAACTTAGATTTGTTGGTTATATCACAGAATCGATGGTTTAGGGTTTTGGGTGAAAAATATGGATAAATCTTTGGGTTGATTCGTTTGTGCTTGATTTTGAGTTGTGGATGGGTTAGAAATGTAGAATAGGTCTTGATCTAAGGCTTGTGTATGTTGCATTTGAGTTTGGGTAAGGATCGATGTCGAAAAATGCAGGAAAAAGGGTTTGGTCGCAGACTCAGACCCGCGTCATGACGATGTGCAAAAACACGCCCATGGCGTCGCGGAAAAAATTTGCACGCCGCGTGCACGTGAGGCATGCGCGCGCATGATATAAGTGTGCGTCGTGGCGTGTGAGAGATTTCGCACGCCGCGACGCACGCTTTGGTGCAGCGTCCCTTCGCCATGTGAGCCCTTTTTCAGCGAAATTGTTCATTTTTTAGGATATCTTTTGGTATAGATGTCCGATTGAGGTGATTTCAGATTCGTTATGAACTAGAAATAAAAGACTACAAGTTCTATGAAGTTGGGAAGTTCAAAATTAGCCTTGAAGGGTTCAGAATTTTAGGAGAAGATCGGATATAGATTTTAATGCTTTATTTTGGATCCCAAGCTTTGAATATTTACTATGGATATTGATTAAATGGAACTTGGTTGTTTTAGGAAACCAAGCTGACCCGATTTCATTGCAAGAAGAAGGACATCAGTGAATCAGATTCTCGAGCAATCTTAGGTGGGTAATATACTTATAGTTATTGTGTGATGAGGCAAATGCTTGCCTATGTATGAATATATGTTATATGTTCTGATTGTGTAAGCATGATAATTTGAATGATTTTTATTTCATATACTTGAAAGAATCATGGGAATTGATAAAGTTGAATTTTGTTACTGAGCATGCTATGCCTCGACTTCGGTCATGGCATTTTGAATAAATGAGAAATGCATATCATTGATAAAATGATTTTGAGCATGAATATATGCTTTTATTTGGGCGAGAGTGGAACCATTTAGTTAAATCACGTGCACGTGACAAGAGCCTTCTCCGGCTGCCCGCTTGTGGCCTATGAGCTCGAATGGACTCATTTAGATTCGAGGTTAAACTTGGTTTCTCCTTTTATTTCCATGGAACCCTCGAGCCATTGTGATGTGCATTACATATATGAATTGTTTATTGTGACATTGTTATGAATTGAACTAATTGTATTGAATGCATAAATTGTTGAATAGCATGTGAATCTTGGAATTCTTGTCTGTATAGATATATATATATACATTCATATCTGGGATTTGTGCTAATTGCCGATGGCTATATTTATATTAGCCATTTGGTATGTAGCTCAACCCATTACTTTCCCTCCTCAGTGCGGTCGGGACGATCGTTGACCTTCTGCGACATCGGGAACTTCAAGTCACTTAGAAACTTTTGTATTACGTTAGTATTTTGATTGGCCCTCAAGCATACTATCATGGAGCATAATTCATGTCTTTTGGAATTGAGATTATTTGTATTATGTATGACTGAATTACTTGCTGAAATTCCTTTAATTTGCAATGGTATGAAATCCCCATGGTTATGAGTCTTTAATTGATAGTTGTGAATGTGTTACATTGATCGTTTTGTGTATAAATGTTGGGATCGGTCCGTGGTATTTAGGTATTGAATCTTGTGCAGATCAGAGGGCCGCCCTCGGGATTTGGACATCTGGGGCCCAAGCCCAACATGCCTTTATGTTGGGTGCAGGATTTGGTACAGAGGCAAGCAGGCCCCGCGTACCCATGCCCACATAATTGAGTCTTGTCCTCTTTGGTCGGAGAATCCCTCTCGAGTTGAACCACAGACCTCGAGGTTTTATAGCTTCACGTGCTAGCCTCTTACCATTTGACTAGCTGGCCAATGGTAAAAAGCTCGAGGTCTTGTGTTCAATCTCGAGAGGGATCCCCGACCAAAGAGGACAAGACCAATATATGAACCATGAGGCATCTTGAGTATCTTGAACTGTTGCCTCGGTACCAAATCCCGGTACCAAATCCCGGACCCAACATTAAAATCCTCTTCAGTTCCAGATTAGCCAATTTCACTCCAAATTGCATCACTTTGGTATTTCATCTCCTATAACATACAAAGGCATGAATTACCATAGAAACACAAGCAAAACATCACAAAAGCCTACCAAAAGAACATAAAACACAAAGAATTAACATGAAAAAATGCAAGCTATCACTTGCCTCCAAAAATGCAAGTACTAGACTTCTATTATATAACCTTAGTACCTAAACTCCCTTGAACCTAAAAAAACATTATTGCAATTTGATGAGTTTGTGAACTCAGTGAGTGAACTATCATCGATGTATTCACTCAAGTCAGATCACAAAAATAAATATATCATATCATCCAGTATTGAATACCACATCACATTTCATCATACTTCAACAACTACTTCAAGCTTATCATACTTTCACAAGCATATCATAACACATTTTCCATTAACTTCAATTGTAATTCATTATTTCAAATCAATTCAAAAAAATACATTTTAATTCACTCATTTGATTTATGTAATGATGTGTATGCAAATGCTCATTTGTTTCCATTCTCATTTTTTATATTTTTTTGTGAGCAAGTGCCTATCAACCAATTTACTATCACTTATCCTATGTGGACACTGAGATCATTTCTAGCTCGTATCTACTGTGGATACCGAGCCCATGTCATCCGAACCTGAGGCTCTTTTTCACAATCCTGAGCTCAAAGCTCTTTTCCCACATCAGTCACTTTGGTCACAACTCCTTTTTCTGATCATGCATTTCAATGTGATGAGATGCATAATTTCATGTATCATATTTTCGTTTCAGTATAAACATGTCGTATATCAAGCTCCTCATATCTAAATCCAGCATTTATCAATCAATTGTACACACATTTCATATTAAACATTCAATTCATATAGAAACATGTATGATTGAGTTTACAAATCTAAGTTACCTTACAATATGCTCTAAAAAAGCTATTTCCTTGATGTTCCAGCAATGTCTGGATATTGACGATCACCTTATGTGTCTATCTTCATGCAATACACACATAGTTCACAATTTACTAATTTGTTTAATCATATGAATATACAATCATGCACATGTATATATGTTATGTTTCAATGCATGCTCAATTGACTTTATGGGATGTATTCCTATACAAATTTTTTGCCCATTCAAATATTATAGCTTGTATACAACTAGTTTTCAATCAGTTTTACACCTTAAGTAGGCTTGATTTACTCCAAATTCATCAATCATACATTCACCAAACATTTCTAGCAATGTATAATCATACAATTTCCTAATTCTCATTCATCCATATCTAATACACATTACTCATGTCCTTAAGGTCATATTTGCATTCACAAGAACACCTTTATTCCTTTGACAACTCATAATGTCCAGATTTGGATACATAGATATCAAAACAATCCATTCTTTAAGTTATGACATCAATTAACAACCTAAACTTATCAATCTCTTTAAGCAATTAATCAAGCAACAATCTAAGTTCTTTCCAAGCCTTAATCAAGTCTAAATACACCAATTTAGAGTGACTTCTCCTCAACTGGTTCAATATGTACACAAAGAAAAAATTAACAATCCAGAACTAGGCCTACGATCGTGGGGGACCTTGCCACGATCATGAAAAAATGCAAGTAATCAGGCCACATTCGTGCACAATCTTTCTTCCTTAATTCTCCACAAATTTCACATACTTAATGGCATCACTACTACTTGAATTTTTCCAGAATTCGTATCCTATAAAGCTACTTCATTTCATATTAGTCCAACTTCCATATTGGTTACATTAAATCCTATAAAATCTACTTATTTGCTTCATTACAATTCACTTTATACCATCATACATACAGTCTTAACTTTTCTATATTTGAAAACACTTCATTAACACCTATCTTTAGCATGAATTCATTGTCAATTATACTTCAAATCCTAAATTAAATCATCCATATAACAACTCATAAACCAATGTTTTCATGCATCCAAAAACATAAAAGAAGATACCCATTTCATTCATCACTTTCCAACATAATGTCAACACCAATACTGCATTCATTCTATCCCCACCTTAATGTATCAAGCCTGCTTTGCCTTACATGCATACGAAATCATCTCAAAAACAAGGTAGTATTATGATGGTTTTAGCAAAGACAAAAAGATGACATCAGAATTTAGGTAGAAACACAAAGATGTGAGGGAGAAGTAAATTTCAACAGTGAGAGGAAGAAGAAAGAGAGAATTTCAGCAGAAAACAACAAGTGAAGAGGTTTTGCCATGTAAGTGTCGTATAGTGTGAGTGGAGGATGGAGTTTAAGGACACTTGTCAAGTGTCTAGGCCAGCTACATGTCCTCTCTTTAGGCTGCCAAATGTCAATTAGTTCCTAGATCGTTTGTCACTTAATTCTACTACCATATGTCACTTAATTTATAGGCTTAGTCATCCCAAACTTTCACATGTCAATTGTCCTGCCTCTTGAAATTTTTCCTAGTATAAATATACATTTTAATCCATCAATCTTCCAATTATGACAAATAACTCAAAATTATTAATTGCAATCCATCAATTCTTTTTATTGGTAAATCAAAATACAAGACATTAGAAATGCACAATAATGTCACAATTATTTAGAAACTTTCATACCCCAAAATATGTCAATTGAGTGTAATTTTTCTAAATCAACATTCGTGTGTATGTATGCTCATATTATGCATGTGAATGAAATCATAAAATTATATCATAGATGTTGGACCCCGATCTTTAAGTGAATTTTAGAAATATAAAAGTATGAAATAAGTAAGTTTGTATATGAAGTTTGTAATAGATGTGATTATGTTTTAAGAAAATTGATGAGAAAAAGAATTGATGGAGTTTGATGATTTTGAAATTTGAATAGATTTGTATGGATTATACAAGTTTAAGTGGATGAGAAATTGAAAATTAAGTTGAAAATCAAGAAACAAAGAGAAAAAGTGTGAAAATATGAAAATATGAAAAGTTTTACTTTTTGGCCTTTGAGAGTTGACTTTTGATTTAGGCAAAATTTGAGAAAATGATCTTCTAGAAACTTGTATTTTATGTTAATAGCTTTCTGTTGCCATAAAGTTTACAATTTTTCGATATCGGGAGTGAAAGTTATGGTCAGTCAAAGTTTGAATGTGACATAGGTTGACCCATTTATATGGCTAAAGCTTTGACTAAGAAATTTACCTAGTTAGAGGTAAATTGAGCCTTGAAGTTCTGCATGCAAGTTTTAGGTGACTTTCTGATCTTCGCAGTGATATAAAGTATGAGGTGTTTGGAATTTGGAGTTGAAAGATATAAATTTTCAAAGTTAAATATTGTTTAGGTTTACTTTAAATTGGGGCAGTATATTTGATTGGCTTTTTGACCTCTTTAGAGACGAAATTGATTTTTGAGTTCTACATGGAAGTTGTAGAACTTCCTTCAAGCTTTCCATAGAGACCAAATTTATCAAATTTGGAATTCGGAATCAAGAGCTACGATTTTTGAAAAAAATTTGGATATATATATATATATTTTGAAAAAAAAAACATCAGAAGCTCTCTCGCTAGGGCGATACGTCGCCCTAGCGAGGAGGGTTAATTTTTATTTTTATTTTTAATTTTTTATTTTATTTTATTTTTTAATTATTATTTTTGGATTATTTAATTATTATTTTCAGATTTTAGGAAATATGACCCCTCTTCAATCTTTCGCTCATATCTTTTCCGTCCGACATCCGATTGATTTGGTTTTCGAGCCGTTGGATTCCTGAGACAATGAATTTCATTTTTACAGGAAATTTATGAAATGATGTTTTATTTAATCAAAGTGAGTGGACTAATTTTCTGAACATGGTTCAGTATTTTGAGAAATTCGGGATCTGTGGTGATCCAATTGAAGTGATTCTTGAGGTAAAATAAAATTAAGACATGTGGCTACAAGTCATATGAAGAAAGTAAATTTCAATTTTACCCCTAAGATTTTCAATTTATGAATGGAAGTTCGGATTAGTGTGCAGTTTTTGAGTTAGGAACATTTGAAAGTATTTTGGGCATAACTTTTGCTCTGGTAATCGAAATAAGGTGATTCTTGTTTTGAATTAAACTATAGAAATAGGGCTACAATTTTTATGAGACATCAAATGCCAATTTTTGGATTAAGAATGTAAATTTATGGATGGAAATAACGTGCTGGAAAATGTGTTAGAACATGAACATATCTAAAAAAAATTTAGCATAACTTTTGATGTAGTACTCCGAATTGGATGATTTTTGTGGCATTATAAAATTAAGACATAAAGGAAAATTTCTCTAGAAGGAAGTTTTGACAAATTCCTCCAAATTGATAGTACGAATCAGATCCAAAAGTAAGCATGACTAAAAGTAAATGTTAGGGGCATTTTGGTCTTTTATCTATCATTTAATGACATGGCTTTAAAAACACAAAGGGGTTGTCGTGTTTAAAGGGAGAGCACGACATTTGGAGAAAGAAAAGAAGAATAAGAAAGAAAGGAAGAAGAGTGGAGAAAGAAATGGTGATTTCGGCAAAGATGGAAGAGAAAGAGAGAGAAAAGCTAGGTTTCAAAATTTTAAGGGTTTCTAGAGTGAATTTTCGTTGATTTCAAAGGGAAAAGGCTGGAAAAGCTTGAAAGTTTCCTTAGGAAGCAAAGAAGATCCAAAAATGGAAGAGAATGAGGTAAAAGAAAATTTTGAACTTTGAGATTTTCTTGAGTTTTTGGTTGCTTTAGCATGATAATGATATGTGTTTGTTAATTCCATGATCAATTTTGGGAGATTTCGTGATGAATTGATTTAATTTTGGATTTATGTGAGTTAGGGATTATGCCTAATTTGTGATTTGGGGATTTTGTGAATTATTGGTTTAGAATCATAGATAATAGTATGGGTTTGTGGAATATGATATCAATTTTAAAAATTATGGGATTTATGATATTGAATTTGTGTAAATTGGTTTAGGCCAATTTTGGAAATTGGGGTTTTTGAAAATTGGAGATTTAGATAGCTTGAATATGTGAGGAATTAATGTTTTCTAAGCTCAATTTGAGAAATTAAGTTAAATATGATATTGAATTTGAGTGAATCGGTTTAGGTCAAATTTGGAATTTGGGGATTTTAGAAATTGGTGATTTAAATATCTTGGAATTAGTATAAATTGATGAATTATGACATCAATTTTAAGAATTATGTTATTTATGAGGTTGAATTTTGATGAAATTGATTTAGGGAAAATTTAATTGGAAGAAGAGAAGAGGAAATGGTCACATTGAAGCAAGGGACAAGTTTCTAGCATCAATTCGAGGTTGGTAATGTATTTATATTTTGAATTATGAGTAAATTATGTGAATTTGAAAAATCAAGAAAGGAAAAATATTTCTAAAATTATGTTTTCAAAGGATAAAAAAATTGTTCAAGGTTTACGTTAAAATGTTTGTAAATGATTTGTGGAAATTATTGAAAATTTAGAATACAAGATTTATAAAATTATGTTTTCGCATTTTTGAAAATGTGAACAATCTTTGCTTTATGCATTTGTATATGTTGATTTATGTTTGAAATAAATAATTGCATTCATTTTTATGCATTTGATTTATGTGTGATTAATTGAACATGATTGTTATATAAATTGACGTGAATATGTGGAATGTGCATGTGTCAAGCTTTTTGACACGATTTGATGTTATGATATGAAGATTATGAAAATCAATATTTCGAAACGTGCCTTCAGACAATTTGAAAATTTGTTTTCAATTGTGTGTCTATGTGGGTTTGGTCAGGTCCCATATGTGGGACGAGTGTGCACTTGTCTTGTTTTATAGCCTTCTCCCGGCTGCCCGCTAGTGGCATGGAACTCCGATTTTGGACTCTTTTCACGGCTACCTTTGGACCGTATGCGAAAGTGTAATACGTTTGTTCACGTACCGCAGGACCGCTATGCGGGAATGTGCAGTACGTTCTGTTTTGGACCGAACCAGACCATTTGATGTGTTATGTGCTTTTGTTTCGTTTCTAAGTGTGGTGCATTCATGTTTTGTATTTGATCATGAAATATGAAAGAATTGAATGGTTTGAAAAGTGAAAGATTCGAGAAATAAGCTTTGAAGAGTTTCTACTGTGAAATGTTTAAAAATAAAAAACGTCTTGAAAATAATTTTTCACTTATTGTTCAATTTATAAATATGTTACCCACGAGCTTCCGAGCTCACCCCCCCTTTCATCCCCATCTCCAGGTTTTCGAGCAGGAGATCGGATGGAAGAAAGTCAAAACTTATGTCCGATTTCGTTTATTTTGTGTTTTATGTATTTGGGATTATTGGTATGAGTATATGGCTTGAGTTGCCATAATGTGTTGTAAGTGTTTCTTTTGATGTATGAGAGGATAAAATTGTTTATGATTGAATTTATCTATGATTATGAAATTGGATGATTTAAGTAAATTATGGATTTATATGTTGAGTTGAGGTTCAAAGTTTGTGTATGATGATGGGTTATGGTTATGTATGAGAATGATTGAAGTGTTTAGAACTAAGATTGCGTTTGTTTCTGCTGAGATTCCAAATGGAGGGTCCGGTGGATTTGATGATTGTATGATTGATTGGGATATATTTTAGAAGTGTATTTTGAACACTTTGCAGGTTTGGGTTAGTAAGAATGCAGTCGTTGTGCTGCCGAAATTTCGTTAGAAAACAAACTAGAAAGAAAGAAAAATAAGATTTAGAGGATTAAAAGATAGATTTTGGAATTTATACGAGTGTGAAGAAGTTTGCTGTGATTCGAGAACTTGATTAAGGATAATGTCCAAGAAAATGGAAATTATATGACTTGCATGAGTTTGAGTAAAAACGGATATAAGAAAAAGAAAAAAAAAATTATACCGGTTTTCGTATTGGATTAGTTTTAGGTTTCCAACGCGATTGTGTTTCTCTGTTCTTTGTTCTCGGATGTCGGATCTGCTTTGTTAAGTTTTTGTTCCGTTTTGAGTATTCAATTTGCTTCCGCTTTCACTTTATTCTTTTTTCGTATTTTGTGATTTGATTCTGCTCCGTTTTTTGTTTTGTGTTATCGAATGCTTTGATTTACGATTCAAAATTTCGATGCGAAATTTCCGTTTCCATTCGCTTTCGTTTCCTTCTCTTTTTGTTTTTCAGTTGGGATCCGGTCTCCGGATCGGGTTTCAACACTAGATGCACCAAAGTCATTCTAATATGATGTAATTCATGTGACTAAGTAATTTAACACTCTAACTCCTGGTAGTTTTAGAAACCGACTATCATAGCTAAAGTCTCTTCACTTATCCATAATAGAGATTAATTTAGAAGTTTTGGAGGTTTCTCCTTGCTTATAGACTGCTTACCACATATTCCTGAGGCACATGGAGAAGATGGCTTCTTTTAGGTTTTTAACCTTTAAGATATATTCACTAATAGCTCCTATCATAAGATAATTGCTACTAATGTTAAAGAATTCCCTTAGTATGACATATTATGGAAGCAATCTTTGAACCCAAAAGTTTCAATTCTTTCTTGGTTGGTAATCAAGAATAGTCTGAGAATTAAAGATAGACGTTTTAGGATATATGATCCTATTTGTGTTCTTTGTAAACAAGCTGAAGAGAGTAGGAATCATTTATATTTCTACTGTAGTTATAAAAAAGCAATTTGGAGCATAATGATACACCTATTACCAATCCCCGACCATACTTTTGCAGGGAGAAACTTTAAATATGATCATTGATTACACCAAGCGGGGAAAGCCAAATGGATTGCTCATCAAGACAATCTTGACTACCACCATCTAATCAATATGGAGGGAAAGAAACAGGAGATTGTACAAGGGAATTGAAAAGGAAAAATATCAAATAGCATATATCACATTAATTGGTTCGAGCTGCCTTGATTCTAAATTCCAAGCAAAATGCACTTACTCATCACAAAAAAAAATATGAAACAAATTGTTAGACATTAATTTTGTAAAGGACTAATGTTTGTAAGTCTAAAGCCCTTTTGGGCTATCAGTTCAATTCGATTATTATTTTAAAAAAAACTTAATTGTATCTTATACATTAGAACATAAATTATTAAAATTCAATAGAGGAAAATGTTTTCAAATTTAGGTTAAAGGAATTTGTTGAAGATAGGTTAAAGAAATTTTGTAGCTAATAAACATTAAATAATCATGTAAGTACCATTTCTTATTATATTGGAGTTAGATTTGATATATGTTTATTAATACTTAATTATCTCTATTTTATATACACATTTTAATCTTTATTTTTATGTAATTTCATCCCATCAATTTTAATTAAATATTATCATGTTAAGATTCATTTGATTGATTTTAATTATATCTAATCATATTTTTTATCATGTCTAATTTGTATCAATTTTTACTGATTTAGGTTTAATTTTATTTTATCATTTTAACTCTCCTTTAATCTTAACTAAATGCTAATTACAAATATTAATACATATTATATCTAATTATATTTTTTATCATGTCTAATTTGTATCAAATTTATTGTTTTAGTTTTAATTTCATTTTATCATTTTAACTCTCCTTTAATCTTAAATAAATGCTAATTACAAATATTAATACATAATAGAGTTTAATTAATGACTATTTTCTTTTAATTGATATTTTATGCCTACCTTTTCTTTTTATTTTGACCAACTAGATTATTAAGATAATTTCATTAACTAAAAAAAGGAATAACAAGAGTAAGTTACATTTCGAATCAAAATTGAAGAAAGTGTTACACTATGATTTTTTAGGATATTACAACAGATCTTCCATACATTATCTTATTATCTTTAATTTTTTCATTATCTTTGGATTAAAGTTACGTTTTCATTTACTAAAAAATACCCTTTTATTTTGCGTTACGTTTATGACCGTCATTTGGATATGCTTGAATATGTTAACGATGAGCTTCACTCTTACCTACAAAATCCACCCATTAGAAGTCTCACATATTTTATTATCTATATAATTACATTTGCATCAAAATTTAAAAATATATTACATCATGATATCTTAGAATATTGTAATAGATCCTCCATGCATCATCTTACTTTTTTCGATTTTGTTTATTATCATTGGATCAAAGTCATGTTTTTGCATTTTCTAGAAAAATACCTTTTTGTATCGTCTCCTCTCCATCTTACCCTCCAGTT
This sequence comes from Erythroxylum novogranatense, assembly GCA_029891385.1. NCBI lineage: Eukaryota > Viridiplantae > Streptophyta > Magnoliopsida > Malpighiales > Erythroxylaceae > Erythroxylum > Erythroxylum novogranatense. The sequence continues at coordinate 5,921,671 of CM057224.1, forward strand.
TATGTAAGTGCATCTTTCAAATATTCTATTCTCAACATAAGGCAACAACTCCTCCACTACTTTCTTTAGTCTCTTCATAAAAGAACCATATGTTTAATATACATCAGTTACATAAACATGAGAAAATAAATAAAATTAATTTATAAAATTAATATTTGTCGAAAATGTAGGAACCTTTTCTATATATGATATGATGGTTTTACTAACATCATCTCTAAACAATAAATATCCAATTAGCAGTTCAAGTAACCACTTCCATATTGTTTTGTACACTATGTTCAAAACTTTATACAATTAGAAACATCTTTTTTTATATATCTCTCCCCCCAATAATTAACTACTCTATACAAATTCCCTATAATAAATACCTATCACACACTATTATCACTACAAAAAAACAATAGAATTTGCGACGTTTCACGCAGAAAACTCTAACCTTTCCTGACATTTTAAAAACGTCAGGAAATGTGAGAGATTTTTGCGACGTTGTGCTCAGACGTCGCGGAATGTAGGAAGTAATTGAGACGTTTTAGTATTGAAACGTGGCCAAATACATCTAACGACGTCTTGATGAAGTAAACGTCATGGAAGAGTTGGTGAAAAATTAAAAGAACTCAGTCGTTTTTTGGGTTTCAATATTTTGTCTGGTTGAAAAATATCGCCACCTCCGCCTCCCACCTCCCGCCTCCCACCTCCCGCCTCTCGCCTCACCCGTCCAACCTAACATTATTTTGCTCAATGTCGCCGCCCCACCCGTCGTCTAGAGCTTCATTTGTCTTTCCCATTTCGTTCAACGCACGTTCGGCCGGATTATTCTCCCTCTCAAAATCACGCGACATCTGTGCTCACGGCTAGATTCCATCTCTCTGGAGCCACTTTTGACCTTTGATTTGTCTTCTCATTGTTGACGTTTGCGTGGCTTGTGTCTACCGTTGTTTTGTCTTCTCGAAGGGCTTCTGTCTTTTGGTGGAGGTAAGTCATTCAATTTTTGTGCTTGACGATTTAATCTGGTGTTGAGAGTATTTTTGCATTTGTTTTTATTATATGTGGTACATTTGGATTTGCATTGTGTTATAGTAGTTAATTTGTATTTGCATGGTGGAGGTAAGTCATTCAACATTCTGCCTTTGAAGTGTTCAACGAAAGTTCAGTAGTTTTCTTAATGTGATATAATTATTCAGTAGTTTTCTTGCACACATTTGAGATGTACCGCCTCATTATTAGTCTACTTTTCCATATTTAATTAGACAATGATGTAGTTGAAGATGGATTGAGGCAACTATAGAATGACAATGATGTGAGGACTTTGATATGTGCAATTGAGGTGAGAAAAATAAAGACAGTGTAGGTGATTATGGATGGAGAGAAGTACCCTAAGTTAAGTAAACTTATTGAACCTGAGGTTAATATTCCAATTGAGGTAATTAGGGATGATGAGGAGGAGGAAGGTTTACCAGCACTTGAAAATGTTTCCTCAAATCCACCCATGTTAGCAACATCTAAAACATAGACATGAAGCATAAAATGATTTAGGCGACCTATTATACTAGTAAAGCCAATCAATGATATGTTGTTAGGAGATTGTGGTGTATTGATGTTGAGAATATTGACTTAGGTGATGATGATATTAATATTGTTGATGATGATCTTGGTATGAGAAGAGGAAGAAGAAGCCTAAATATCTGTACTTTTCTCATCTAGTTTAGATGATGAGAGACTTATTTTGAAGCAAAGAATGATATTTGATTATGTTTGTACATTTAGAAAGGCTTTGAAGAACATGATTGTTAAGATGGGATTTGATTATGTTTGTATAAAGAATGAAAAGCCAAAAGTTAATATAGTGTGTAAGAAGAAATATGGATGAAGAATATATGCAAGCCTTACATAAGATACAAATGTATTTTAAATTAAGACATTTCACGATTCTCATTCTTACTGAAGATTATTTTATAGTAAAAATTTGATTAGTAGCAGATTGTGATACTTGTTATGCAAATATGTGCAAACACGTTTGGTGCTATAATTACATAATGTGAATATAACCTAAATATAGATTTATGTAGATGCCATATTCCTTAGATTGTAGATTTTTAGTAGAAATAGAATGGGGCATTGAAGAACATAACCAATAACACAGTATCATGTTCCTACCATATTCATTAATCTTCATTCACTTCTTATAAAGTTATAGTAGATGGACTCATTTATTCTCCATATTTGCTTCTTTTCCTTGAAGATGTAGAAACAAAACCTAGTATATAATATAACTCATTTGTATTATTAAATCCTCCAAAGATATCTAAAACATAAGCATAATGCTATAAAAAAATTTGATTACCATGCGTCACTTTTTCAAGATACATTAAAAAAAATAGAATTATTCTCCATAGGTTTGAGTCTATTCTTGCTACTGCTACTGCAACTTAAACTAAACTAAAGGTCTAGCATGTAACACCCCACTCCCGTAAGACCCGAACCCGATATCGATGGTGATATCCGAGACCGCGCCTCGCGAGGGTGGTGTGCTAAATCCCTCAATCATTCAAAATTCGATATATATTTTTTTTTTCTCAGACATACATGCAGAAGTCAGTAATCAAAGAGGGCATAAGCCCTTTTCCCTCATACAATGCCATTTACAAAATTCTCATATGGCCATTTGGCCCTTTTCACAAATATAAACACTTGAGTCATTTCAAAGTACAATTTATACTAAATTTACGGAATAAACAATTTAATACAAAAATATAGACATGTATTGCAGATGCGAACTGATCCCGACCTCTATCCTTCACTTGAATGTTGTAGGTATACTCCCGTTGGCGTAACGGGGTATTCTTCTTATCCTGAAAAATAGTTGCAAAATTTGGGTGAGTTTTGTGAACTCAATTAGTGACCATCCTCGATGGCTCACCCAGTCACATAACACAAACACATATGTCATACAGAATTCAAATCATTTAGACATTCATATGATGCGTATGCCACTTGTATGAGACTCATGTTCGTTCCTATTGCTGTGACTGAGTGCCTCTCACATATACAAAGTACTAGCCCGTAGGCTTAGTCGAATCAGAATACCAGCCCGTAGGCTTAGTTGAATCAAAATACCAGCCTGTAGGCTTAGTCGAATCACAATACCAGCCCGTAGGCTTACTCGAATCACATAATCACGGAGCATAGCTCTACGTGGAAGCGCTTCATATAGGTCACTCAATTCACAACTCCATTATATTTCATGCATTCATGAGATGGAATGCATCACTTACATTGCATGCAGTTATTCGATCACATTCACTTTAATACTTCATATTCATTACACTTAATCATTCATATTATGCATATGTAATGCACATGAGACTCACTTTCCGTTTGTTACTTTGTTGTGACCGAGTGCCTAAACTGTCCCTTAAAGGGCTCATTAAACTGTCCCATATAGGGCTCATTGATGACTATCTCATGTAAGGCTCTTTGATAACTGTCCCACGTAGGGCTCATTGAACGTTGAGCTTGTAGCTCTGATCGGTGGCTACTCGGGTCACAAATACTATTTTGTTTTATGCATTCATGCAATGGAATGCATCACTCACAATTACTCATCCCATTCAATCACTTTCTCATAACATCGGATCTTAGTCCAAAAATCCACATCAAAGTGGAGCATTTCACAATTTCATTTATAACTAATATGCTTTTACCAATTACATATTTACACATCATTCATCCAATTGACAGTCAATAGCATTTCTATATTCAAATCAATATCACAATCATCGGACCGTTGCCCGGCATTCCATATTAAAGTGGAGCATTTCACAATTTCATTTATGTGCCAATACACGATTAATAATCACATTCACATAAAATTAACACTTCAATATCTCATTCATTTAGCACCTTCATCGGACCTTCATTGTCCGAATTTCAACAATCAAGATACATTCATAATTAGTCATAATCACTCAGTTTATAACATAAACAAAACAAACAATAAGGTAAGACCATCTAGGTCTACTCACAGTACGCTCCAAAATAGCATTTGCTTCCCAATTCTGGAACGTTAGAATGTGGACACTTGACCTGCACAACCTATTTATGCAAGACACACATTGCACACTCATCAATAATTGTACACATAACAACATTCATTTTTGTACAATTGTAATAATGGACTATGTACAATGCATGTTCAATGACAATCCCGGGTATATGTTCTAATATACACTTTATGTTCATTTCCATTTGAAAATTCATATACGTGTCATATACTTCATTGGTACATGATCGTTCTAACTTCTCCTTTCAATCTTTGCCATTTTTATAAGTCTAGCTTATTCATAAGCTTACACTTCAAGAACACTTGGTTACTCTATATCATAACTCAATTTTTCATCATCTCTTTTCTAACCGAACACGATCTCATAATATCAAATCCCCATTCATAGCTTAGCAATTTAAACATATGAACACATTGAGGCTTATTGCCTATTTAGACAAAAACCATAAATACATATATTACCCACCTAGTTGTCTTGCAAAACTTCGAGTCAATTTGTCTCTCTCCTTGTTCTTGGGTAGAATTCTCTTGGTTTCCTAAAACAAACCAAATCTCTTTCAATAGAAATCTACTTAAAATTTTCACAATGCAGAATCTCCAAAATTGATTCTAGGACATTTAAACCCAACCAATTTCTAAACTCTATAAGTTAGAATCCTTCCAAAAATCCAAAACAATAAAAAAGATCTTACCTTGATTCTTCACCAAAAAGAGATCTTTAGCTTAAATGGAAGCTCTTATCTTCCTCTTCCTTATTCTCCTCTTAAACAACTTTAAAATCTCTTTTAAAGGCGAAGGAAACTAAAACCCTAGCTTGATCTCTCTTCTTTCTCTCTCTTTCTTTCTTCTTCTCTTCGTATTTCTCTTTCTTCTTCATGATATTTCTTTTTTTTTTCATTTTCGTTCTCCCCTTAATTTATAAGCCAGACCATACTTCTTTTTTCCATTTATGCCCTTAATGAGTCCAAAAAGTCCATTTTATCCTTCCTTTTAGGCTTATGTTCTTTTAAACTTAAGTGTCTTGCCAGAAATATCCTTAACCATTCTTACACATCACTTTCTTCTAGAAGACTCTTCTTTATTGTCTTACGGGTCTAATGTCACTAAAAGCATTCAATTTGGTTCAATGATTCAGAAGTTACACTTTAAACATTTTGGACTGTTCTTGTCCATAACAGTACACTATTCATAACTTCCATAAGAATTTTAGACATCCTAGAGACTGAATCAGATTCTAAGTCCTTCATACCATTTGTATTTCCATGTCTCTAGTTCTCCACGAATTATAAATCATCTCATTTTGATTTGTATAAATCAAGATATCATGAAAACATTGAAGTATGTTCAGTGGGATAACACCAGTTCATATCCTTTAAGAGCACCCTCACTGTACCTGTCTTACTCTTTTCACTTAATCTCTCTCCATACAGTTTAGATAACTTTGATTTTTGGTGGAGATATAGAAAAAGTTCTTACAAATCCAACGGTTTAAGAATAAATTCATTTGGAGGTCTAGAGAAGAAGTTATGGCTAAAACAATCCAACTTGTTCATATCCTCACCTGAAATGTACATGTCTCAATACGAATGCCATAACTTTTGCTACATAAGTTCGATTGGTTTTGTTGTTAGACCATTGGAAAGAGGACTTTTGGATCTAAAACTTTTATGAAGACCTCAAAGGCCAATTCTATCGTCTAACTTCTGTATCATCTCACTTTTGCATCGTCTGCTTTTCTGCGTCTGTTTTTCTGCGTCTGCTTTTTTGCGTCTGCTTTTCTGCATCTTACTCTTTTCACTTAATCTCTCTCCATACAATTTAGATAACTTCGATTTTTGGTAGAGATATAGAGAAAGTTCTTACGAATCCAACGGTTTAAAAATCAAGTCATTTGGAGGTCTAGAGAAGAAGTTATGGCTAAAACAATCCAACATGTTCATATCCTCACCTGAAATGTACATGTCTCAATACGAATGCCATAACTTTTGCTACAGAAGTTCGATTGGTTTCTTTTTTAGACCATTGGAGAGTGGACTTTTGGATCTAAAACTTTCATGAAGACCTCGAAGGCCAATTCTATCGTCTAATTTCTATATCGTCTCACTTTTGCATCGTCTGTTTTTCTGTGTCTACTTTTTTGCGTCTATTTTTCTGTGTCTACTTTTCTGCATCTACTCTTCTGTGTTTGCTTTTCTGCGTCTGCTTTTCTGCGTCTGCTTTTCTGTGTTTGTTTTTCTGCCCAGAACGTCTCCACTTATAAGATGCATAATTTTTGACTCCGATATCCAAAATTTACAAAATTTATATCGTTGGAAAGATAAAAGAAATATCTACAACTTTCCAGAAGGAAACTTTGCTAAAATCTATCTTTATCAATCCCAAATTTGAGCCTAAAATATGAAGACAAACTTTTCGTTCATACACCAACACTGCACCCAATTCTTCATTTCATGACAATATTTGAGACTCTTAGACACAGAATTGAAATTCGATGTCTTCACACAAAATGTAGCCATATATCTCTAGTTTAATCAAATCAAGAATCATCTCGTTTGGATTACTATAGAAAACGTTGTGGCTAAATGACTGAATCATATTCAGTGAATGTTTTCTAGATCACTACCAATCTTGTTTCTAAATCTTTCCTTATTACAACTCATACCAAGATCACTCTTTCTACTCCTTCTACTCCTCATTTTCAATAAAATCACATTTAATACCATTTATACCCAGAAGTTGTCAATGAATGCATGTACCACTTTTTATGCTAACGCATTTCGTATCTATGTGCATATATGCTAGCATGATGCATGAGCAAGAAAATGCATTTTCTTAACCTCTCTTTGACTTCACAAATACTGAAAGTTCGGGTACTAACCCTTAATAAGGGGACGTGATGTTACATTTCTCCCCCTTAATAAATTTCGTCCTCAAAATTTTTATCTGATTGATCAATACAGTGGAGGTGACCATCATCGATGGTTCACTCAATTCATACATCACATCATTGCACATAACATAATATTCACTTCATTGCATATTCACAATATATCACTTTGTTCATTCAAAACACACATCAATTATAATTGGCAAAGCACATGAGAATCATTTTCATTTATTATTGTCGTTATGACCAAGTGCCTTTTTCCAGCTCATCCCTTCATGGATGTCGAGCTTTGTTGTATACGTCCCACATCCCTTAGTGGATATCGGGGACAGTCGCACTCGAGCCCGAGGCTCTATTCATATTTCGAGCTTTAAGCTCCTTGTCCCGGCTACTCTGGTCATAACTTCCTTTATCTTACATGCATTCATGTAATGAATGTTGCACATATCATAACCTCAGTCAATCACATGGATGCACATTCACATTTTGATCACATTCATCATTGGACCTTAGTCCGGCATTCAGCATAAATGTTGAGCATACTTTTGCATTCATATGCACATTCACAATTTTCGCATGTTTGGAGCACTTAAGTAACTCATTCAAAACATATTCTAAGCAAACAATTAATTATGTGAGACCATCTAGGTTACTCATAAAAACATTTCATCTTTCCTTTGATAGTTCACTTCTCTTTAATATTAACACATTCAACTCTTATGCTCATTTTACTATAGTCTCTAAATGCGGTGTTGGTCCACCTAACTCATTTATCTTTCATGAGTTACTTTACTCTTATTTTAGATTCATCTAACTCACTAGCATTATCTCACATTTATTATGGCCTTACATCATTTTAGGCCTTCTACATCTCAATGTTAGGGTGAATAACCACCCTTCTATCGTACTATGCCCATATCACTTCTAATGATGCCACTATGATAACAGTTGTTATACATGTAGTCGTTTCGAATTATGCCTCAATCTCATCTTCCTACGAATTAAAAGAAAATGAGCTTCAAGCATAATCCTAACAGTTAAAACTGCTGGTAGCTCAAACCTTCAATCACTTGTTTCTACATCTTTAGCAGCTAAGATACAATCTTAGCATATCTCCACTAGGATGTTTATCTTAAGTTATTACTTAGGCTTCTCTAATACATTCTTGCTCAATCATCCTAATCGGATATACGTACTTCTTATTTCCAATCACCAAATATCATTTTTCTGTTTTCACTCGAAAGTTCATATTCGTTTTCACCTTTTTCAGGGTGATTCATAATTTTCAATTCTTTAGCTTCTCGGTTTTCTTACTTCTTTCCAGTAGACTTGATCTTAATTTCAATGCAACTAACAAACTTTATTTTACCCCGTATACCACTCAATAATATGCACTCCTCATTACACTAAATATGGAAACCTCAATATTTGAATGTGTATTATTCCATTATAAAAATGTTTGTTCAGTGTGTCAGATTACACATTAATTTTACCAGTATAGCACTCATTTGTGCATTTCCTCCGAACTAAATAATTTCTTCAATCTTACATAATGTACATTTTAGAAATGATTTGGCACATCTAATGTCTCCAAGACTTCGAAGCGATTTTTATCATACACTTCTAAACCATGTATCAAAATCAACTCATAAGACTTTCATTATCCTATACACATCAAAAGCCACTTTTCACTTTTACAACAGATTGCATCTTAATCTCTGACGCGAATCTTCATTAAGCATTGCACAATCTCCAAATCCAATTGATATTTTATCAGCAGTATCTTATTCTTCAAATATTCAAAACGCCTCTTTTTACTTTTCAAACACACTCAAAATACTATCTATGATCATAGACACTAATTGATACAATTTTGCTTGGATCACTTAAATCTTCAATATCATAATATCATTGGAGTATCATTAACTTTAATAGATATCACTCACATTTTTCCTTGTGTTAATTTCTTGCAATTCCTTAGGTGACTAATCCCGCAATGAAAGCAATTTTGTCTCATGTCATTTTAAGTCTCCTGCTTGACTTCTCGTCTCTAATGATTTCCCTTTTTCTTCGAATTCCTTTAATTCACATCGGTTTACTCAAATGCCTATTCATTCGTACTAGTTCCTCCATACATTTCAATTTACTTGAATGCTTCACTTTGTGTGTGTTGGTATTTCATTCCTTAGATTGAACTTGTATCTCCCGAACATGTTTGCATCGAATGTAAGGGGGACCTATAATTTCCTCACAGTTGCAATAGTGTCACCTCGAATTTATAATCCACTCATATAGTTGGTGTACACACTCTCCGTGACATATTCCACTTTTTATGCCTGAGTTTCTATTTAGGATATGACTTCATTATTCACTTTTGACGTATTACATATTCATTTCCGATTTGTCTCTTCATTGGTTACTCTTAAATCAAATCGTTAGATCAACTTAACTCAATTTAGGGAGATTCTTCTTTGAAAGAAGATTTCTTACTACAATCATCAACACTATTCATAAAAACCTTATCAATCAACTATTTTTCATCATTACACATAAGTCATTCTTAATACCTCGAGAAGATCAATTTCAACTATGCATAATATCTCAATAAGGTCAATTTATGCCATAGCTTACATGATCAGAACATCCCTTGTAATGAGGCTTTGTAGGGCACTTAAACAATTTCATTTACTCTAATATCTTGGCATAACTCATGTGAAGCTTAAATCTCCACTTCACAAATATATTCTCACACTGAATCGTAAACTCTTATATCGATAATCAACTCAACTTATATACTTTCATCTTATTATTTCTATTTATGTCCTTATTTTTCTTTTCAACAATTCATGACAAGGTATTCACATTTATATCTCATCTTCAAGGACATATCTATCTCCTGATACTGAATTATAACCTCTTATCACAATACTCACATAACCATTTCGATTCCAAATTCACCCTTTTGTGATAATAACAATTTTATGATTTCACTTCATGCTGTCTATACATATTAGTCTCCTCATTTCTATTCATATTCTTATTTTTCCCAATCAATCCATGGCAATATGCCGATTCACACTTATTTCACCCCCAAAGGACATATCACCTTCAAGGATATGTACCCTTTTGTGGGGGACTCTTATCTACCATGCAAAACCAGATACTATATCTCATTTCCAATATGTCCATAAACCTTATTTTCTCACATTCAGTCAGATCATCATTTCTCTCAATTCTTCTAACAACTCAAACTCTTAAGGAATGCTCATGCATGTGACTCATACTAGGGTTCAGTTACCGCTGTCTGCTATGACATGACTAATATGCATGTAACTTGACACATTTTTTAGAATGCCCATATAAGATTGTACAACCTGGCTCTGATACCACATAAATGTAACACCCCACTCCCGCAAGACCCGAACCCGATATCGATGGTGATATCCGAGACCGCGCCTCGCGAGGGTGGTGTGCTAAATCACTCAATCATTCAAAATTCGATATATATATTTTTTTTCTTAGACATAAATGAAGAAGTCAATAATCAAAGAGGGCATAAGCCCTTTTCCCTCATACAATGCCATTTACAAAATTCTCATATGGCCATTTGGCCCTTTTTACAAATACAAACACTTGAGTCATTTCAAAATACAATTTATACTGAAATTGCGGAATAAACAATTTAATACAAAAATATAGACATGTAATGCAGACGCGAACTGATCCTGACCTCTATCCTTCACTTGAATATTGTAGGTATACTCCCGTTGGCCTAACGGGGTATTCTTCTTATCCTCAAAAATAGTTGCAAATTTTGGGTGAGTTTTGCGAACTCAATGAGTGACCATCCTCGATGGCTCACCCAGTCACATAACACAAACGCATATGTCATACAGAATTCAAATTTCACATTCAAATCATTTAGACATTCATATGATGCATATGCCACTTGTATGAGACTCATGTTCGTTCTTATTGTTGTGATTGAGTGCCTCTCACATATACAGAGTACTAGCCCATTGGCTTAGTCGAATCAGAATACCAGCCCGTAGGCTTAGTCGAATCAAAATACCAGCCCGTAGGCTTAGTCGAATCACAATACCAGCCCGTAGGCTTAGTCGAATCATATAATCACGGAACAAAGCTCGCCGTGGAAGCGCTTCATTCACATACAATTAACACTTCAATATCTCATTCATTTAACACCTTCATCGGACCTTCATTGTCTGAATTTCAACAATCAAGACACATTCATAATTAGTCATAATCACTCAGTTTATAACATAAACAAAACAAACAATAAGGTAAGACCATCTAGGTTTACTCACAGTACGCTCCAAAATAGCATTTGCTTCCCAATTCTGGAACGTTAGAATGTGGACACTTGATTTGCACAACCTATTTATGCAAGACACACATTGCACACTCATCAATAATTGTACACATAACAACATTCATTTTTGTACAATTGTAATAATGGACTATGTACAATGCATGTTCAATGACAATCCCGGGTATATGTTCTAATATACACTTTATGCTCATTTCCATTTCAAAATTCATATACGTTTCATATACTTCATTGGTACATGATCGTTCTAACTTCTCCTTTCAATCTTTGCCCTTTTTATAAGTCTAGCTTATTCATAAACTTACACTTCAAGAACACTTGGTTACTCTATATCATAACTCAATTTTTCATCATCTCTTTTCTAACCTCACACGATCTCATAATATCAAATCCCCATTCATAGCTTAGCAATTTAAACATATGAACACATTGAGGCTTATTGCCTATTTACACAAAAACCATAAATACGTATATTACCCACCTAGTTATCTTGCAAAACTTCGAGTCAATTTGTGTAACACCCCCTTACCGTAGTTTATACACCGGGACGCCCGTAAGTCATACCGATATATAACCTACGATGAGGGTGCACTACGATTCGATCATTTCTATATTCCACATGGCATCAATATAATTAAACTGCAATATCAAATTCACTAAATTTTAAAACCAAAAGATACTTCTCATTTCATTTCTTAAAAACCATAAGTTCGCAATTCTATTTGCTTACAACTGTGCAAAATCAAAAGGGACTAAAATAACTCCTAACTAGATCATCCCCAAAAGATCCCCGCTAACCGACCTGTGGGTCATACTTGTCTCCATTTTCAGCTCAGGAGTTGCATCTCCACTTAGAGGTGTAGGCTCATTTTCAGTTAACACCCATGAAATACGTTCATATTGAAGAACAATGTCAAGGTTACGTCTCCATTCATTAAACTTGTCTCCACTTTCTAATTTGTTATTAGTCAAGAGCAGGGTGAGTGGATTCATTTTGTGGTTGATTATGTCTGAAAATATAAATTATTAAAACATGAGCATACTAGTCAACAATTTATGGAACTTTGTATAAAATCATGATGCATGTATGCATGATGATAGATTTAACAAAACTTAAAAATTAAAACATTATCTGACGGTTATTTTTCTTATCTATAACAGACTAAGTGACGGTGGGCCATCTTATCTATTAAAAGAAAAGCGGGACCCTCCCACTCAAAAACTACCAAGCATCTCATGCTCAATTTTTTAAGAAGCGTCTTAATTTGTTCCATACTTTTACCAACAGAGCTACGATGGGCAGTTTATTGATAAAAAATGTTGAGTGTATAACCATTTGATTCATTCACTAAAGATACCTACAATTCATGCCTCGGTGGGAGGTCACATTTGCTATCATTAAGTGGACTTATCCTTAAGGAGACCCAAACCATGCAAGATTTAGGATCCATGCCCTCCGATGGGGAGTAACACTTCACCACATGCAAACGGGCCATCATTTGGAGACCGTGGACTCTCACAGGAGCATCCTCTCCCACTCAATCTTTTTGGGCTTTAAGTTTTAAATACCATCTTGTCTAGATGCAATTTATTATCCATCCTATTGATCGCGGCTTATCGTTCAATCCTAAGATTGATCCTTGGAAACCGGTGAAAATCAATTTATACCAAGAATTGCAACACAGGGTGCAACCTCGAATTGACTCTCGAGGAACGGTCGAAATTGATCCTAAGACTAGCCTAATGTTTGAATTATGCAAGAAAGCAGTTAAAACGGGGGTTTTGATTTAGTCTTTAAAATTAAAGAAAGCTAAGTATGAAATAAATGTTTTTGGGATTTTTTGAAAGGCAAGACAATTTGAAATAATTAAGATTGAAAACAATTAACTAAAGTTCTCCTGAAAATACAGCTCGGGTCATCATCGTTCAAAATAAATGTCGGGGTTTGAAATCCACTAAGTTTCGAAAACTCAACCTTAACAACTCGTTAAGTCCAAGATTTAATTGATCAACTCGATAAATTAAAACTTGTTAAAACCCTTAGTGTATGGTATGAAATGATTTATGCAATAAATCAATCAGGTAATAACATAATCAACTTAACCAAACAAAACTAGGCAGATTAGGTTAATTAATGCGAAATCTGACTGATATACATGAGACTTCATGTATTCAGGCACAATATTCAACACAAACCAATCCTTAACATAGATCAAAGTTTAACATCCTATTAAACTATAGCAAGATTCATTCGGTCATACAATGCAATCTCCAACTCGGAGTTGTTACAAAACCATGACAGAAATTCAAAACAACGATCGATTACCCCTTGAAGCTCATGGAACTCGGACCGTTGCTACATCTTGGAGATCCGACGCCTTAGCCACGCATGATGCGGGTGAGTCCATCATTCTGGAATATCACCTCGGTCCATGACTCCAACGACGAGCAGTTGAGAGTGAGTGCGACGAGCGATGGAAGAGATGAAGATGGTGATGGTGGGCGTAAATGCGGAGGTGGCGTCGAATCGTAAAGCAGAGGAAACAAAACCTATCAGAAAAATAGAAGGCGAAGATGGAGAGCTACCTCGGAATGCAGCCTCTGTTTAACCTAAAATGGAAGGTTTTATAGGAGTACGTAAGCGGGCGGGTCGAACGGTCGAAAATTTGCCATTTAAGGGCCGGGTATCCGACATTCGTCGCGAATAATGAATAAAGTTCGTCGCGACGCATAAAAATGGTCACTCGTCGCGATGAATTAATTTATACTAATAAATTCTTCGCGACGAATGGCTGCGTTGGTTCGCTCCGACGAATGGATGGCTTCTCACGGCATATTGACTTTCTCTTTTTGACTCCATTGTTCCTTCAAAAATTCAACACATTTGCAGTATCAATTGTCCCAATAAAAGTTATGCAGAAATTAATATCAAATGACAACAAAATACTGACAATGTGCAAATTATAAAAGCTCGATATGAGGAACCAATTTAAGCACAAAAATCATGAATTAGGAGTCAACAAGTGCATAATCACTTAAGAAATTAGGGCCAATTTATAGTATAAATTTGGCTTAATCACCTATATTGTTTCATTATATATCTCATACATAATGAATGCATGGCAAGGCCTAGGGTTGGCAATTTTCTAAATGACATGCAATCACATAATATCACATATTACAAGCATTCATTTCTCCATTCATCACATGAACTAATAAAGCCACTTTTGATTGTCTATCCTAAAAACATAAAATAATTACAAGCCTTTTAGGCCCAAAATATGCTTCTTCATCTTGGATCTTCCGTTTCGAACTCTTCACTAACATGATCCGGCCCATTCGGTAAACAAAATGTAATGGCATTTATGAAATTAGAATTTTGTCATTTTGAAAATAAAATTCCAGCACTAGATTTTAGAAAACCAAATCTTTGTTTTGACAAAAATTCCAGCACTTGTTTTATTAAAACTGAAACTCATTTCATGAAAATTAAAAACAGCACTTAGTATTTTAGCAAAACCGAAATTGGATTCTTTGAAACAAAAACCAGCACTTGTTTTCCAATCATAACTGAAATATGATTCATTGAAACAAAATTCCAGCAACTTAGTTTTCACAAAACTTATGCCAAAACACAAAAGGATACACCAAAATTTTACCTTTCCATTTCTTCAATCCATGGCTGCTCCTTCTTCATCATTACATCAATTTGTACATTACAAAATCAAATAAAATAGAAAAAAGAAATCAAGAAGGAAACATGGTGATGATAGACCACCCTCCTTGTTACAACCAAATGAAGAAATCTTACAAGATAAAATTTAACTTCTATGGACAACCAAAAGAGCAACATACACCATATATATTTCTATCACATAAAAAATATGCAGTATACATAAAAAGATTGCCAACCCATGCATCCACATATAGGAACCGAAATCATGCATGAAAAACCGGCTTTGATACCAATTGTTGGATCGGAAAAAGAAAGCATGCTTAGTTTGGAGAAACGATAGATTTCAAAACTTTTTAAGAAATCATCTTGCAGCGGAAGCAATATATCCAAATCAACATGCTAATCCATACATGATATGGTATAAGGATAATAAAACCAAGAAAAAGATAAAAGGAATTACCGACTCCTTCGCTACAGCTTTAAATCCTCGCTGCGCTATACTCTCCTTCTTGTATCCAAATCCTTTGCCTTTGAGTCTTTTCCTTTAGCAATCTATCTTCTTCCTTGTAGTAGTATCCTCTACCAATTAGATTTACCACTTGTTCTTCAAGGACAACTAGGTTAACAAAATCCTTTGGTGGGAAAGGAGAAGAAATATTTGGAGGAGATTTTCTTAGAAGAAGAAGAACTAAAATTGAAACTCTTTCAATTCTTTCACTTAGGAATTTCGGTTCTACCTTGCATGAAAAGAGAGAATGTCTAAAAACCATGCAAGAACCCTTTCTTACATCTCAATTTCGAAATATGCATGAATGGAAAGAGTGAGAGGCATCCAATGCATCACTTCTTACATTAATCACTCATCAAATAGCCAATAAATGAGACTTACTTCATTTATCTTGAAAATGGCTATTTGAAAAGACCATAACCTATAATTGAATACCCATTTCGGTTTTGGCAAGAGTAAAGAAGGAAGATGGTCCATCTAATGCACATCTTTCATCTTTAATCTAATGAATGCAAATAGGTTACATGCCAACATTAAAAGCCAACCATTAAACCATTTAATGGTAAGTTCATAACTCCATTTAATAATGATGAACCATAATAAAGACCATCTTTATTTAGTATTTTAATGTCAAATGTGTGGTTACACATCTAACCTAACACAATTTTGAAATTGCTTCTTCTCCATTTAAAAAAAATTGTTTTAATATAATTAATCTAATCAATTACATTAAACCAAAACAAGCCCATTTCTAAATGAATATATGGGCTTCCAATTAACCATTAATTAGTATAAGCCCATCATTCAATTATGGACTTCTAAAGCCTCCAAACTACTTCTTACTTAGCTTGATAACCTTCCTTAAAACCAAGTGGGGAATCTTATTGGACTTTGATAATTCAAGCTCCAACAAGCCCAGAAATAATTCAATCTCATTGGAATTAATTCTAGCTTATTAACTAAATGTCATTCCACTAAAGACAATTAGTTGAACTCTTGAATTATTAAATATTATGAGAATATGTCCAATTGCAAACCCTATTTAAAACTTTATTATAGCCATCCGCACAATAAAGGGTAAAATTACCGTTTTGCCCTTATGTTGGTTTTTCCTTCTAGATCTCTCATTTTACTTTATATGGTGATTAACACATAAGATCTCATCTTAGTGTTAAGACTTGATGGGTAGCTAGTCCATCAAACTCTGGCGCCATTTAATCACCAAATCTCCTTAAAACATCTAGAAGAGATGATAACACTATAAACTCTTTATTTGAGTGAATGTTCCACGATATATGTTTCAATTAATAATTCCAACATGCGATACACTGGATTAATACCTGTAAAAATCCATTCCGATCATATCAAAATTATAATGAAACACATATGAGTTCACCACTCATCAAGATTGTGGTTCATAATAAGCGAATGCTTAAGTTGTATGTTTTAAGATTAAAGTAACGACCCACTTTATTCTTGAAAACATACTTGATTCGATTCATTTAATAGTGTCATTATCGATAGTCTACTACTATCATGATATGAAACTCATCATTCCCTTTAAGTAAACTCCTTTACTTATATGGAGATAAATCGCAACACTACGATCTAAACCATAATCAAACGACCAACTTGATTATTCAACTGTGAATCAATTAATTGATTCTAATAATATACATGTTTCCCATACATCTCTATGTATATGTATATTACTTTCAAATGAATCTTGGTACCTTATGACTAGATATATAATGCTCATACAGATAAAACCAAACTCTTTTGTTTTATTAATAATAAATATTTTCATTACAAAACTGTAACTGAAGAAGATAAAGTTACATGTAAATACACTTGCTTTCCAGGGCACTATATTTACATAACTCCAACAATCTCCCACTTGCCATAAAGCAAGTTTGACATATCCTTCATTCCCATCCCTTCTAGGTGACCCTCAAAGCTCTTTTGAGTCAATATCTTTGTGAACGGATCAGCAAGGTTTTGCTCTGTAGGAATCTTTACCACATCCACTTCTCCACGTTGTATTATCTCCCTTATGAGATGATACTTTCGCTCAATGTGTTTGGCAACTTTGTGGTTCCGAGGTTCTTTAGAATTAGCCACTGCCCCACTATTATCACAATAAAGTGTAATGGCTTTTTCTGCCTCTGGAACTACCTCCAAATCATTTAGGAACTTCCGGAGCCAGACTGCTTCCTTTGCTGCTTCACAAGCGGCAACATACTCAACCTCCATAGTCGAATCAAGCAATACAAGATTGCTTGACACTCCTCCAAACTATGGCTCCACCTCTTAAAGTAAATATAGAACCAAAAGTTGATTTCCTTGAATCAACATCGATTGGAAATCGAATCCGTATATCTGTCGAATAAGATTACTTCGAGAGTAAACAAGCATTAAGTTCTTCGTCTACGAAGATACTTAAATATACACTTAACCGCAATCCAATGTTCCATTCTGGATTGGTGAAATCGCTACCGGTCCATCTGCGTAATGAGATATCCGGTCTAGTGCACAGCATTGCATACATCAAACTACCAATCTCCAAAGCATATGGAATGTTACGCGTCGTTCAACCTCCTCTTGGGTTTTAGGTGCTTGTTCCTTTGAAAGTTTGATTCCATATCTAGTAGGAGTGAAACCCTCTTTGAATCTTGCATGGCGAACTTATTGAGCATATTCTCAATGTAAGTTAGTTGAGACAAAACTATCTTCTTGTTCTTACGATCCCTTATAAGTTTGATCCCTAGAACATAGGTAGCCTCTCCCAAATACTTCATTGAAAGCTGTTCATTCACCATCCTTAACCGCAGATAACATTCCCACATCATTCCCAATGAGCGAATGTCATCAACATACGAGGATTAGGAAAGTAACCTTACCTTCTTGTATTCTTTTGTAAACACAAGGCTCATCTAGGTTTTGTATGAACCCATAGGTTTTGATAGCCTTATCAAACCTAATGTTCCAAGACTAGATGCTTGCTAAAATGTATAAATGGACCTTTGCAACTTGCAAACCTTATGCTCATTACCTAGCTCAATGAATCCTTCGGTTGGGCCATATAAATGGTCTCCTCAAGATCTCCATTCAGAAATGCGGTCTTGACATCCATTTGCCATATTTCATAATCGAAATAAATTCTTATGGCCAAAAAATCTGATGGACTTAAGCATGGCAACGGAGAAAAGTCTCCTCGTAGTCTATACCCTCCTTTTGAGTATAGCCTTTAGCTACCAATCTAGCTTTAAAGGTCTCTACCTTTCCATCCGATCCCCTTTTCCTTTTGTAGATCCATTTACACCCTATAGTTTTTAGACCTGGTGGTAGATCTACTGTTGGACCCCGAATCTTGAGTGACAATTTGACAATGATCAAGTGGATGAGTTGATTGAAATGAAGTTATATAGCAAGAATTAGAAAGAAAAAGTGTGAAAATTTGAAGGATTTAGAAAGTTTGACTTTTGGAGAGAGAATGTTTGACTTTGAGAGTTGACTTTTGTTTGAGGCAAAATTTGATAAAATGATCTACATGAAAGTTGTAGGTTATGTTAAGAGATTTTTGTGGACATAAAGTTTGTAATTTTTCGATATCGGGAGTGAAAGTTATGATCAGTCAAAGTTTATGTTTGATCGGGTTTGACTTTTATTATGGTTGAAACTTTGACTGAGAAATTAACCTAGTTAGAGGTTAATTGAGCTTTGATGTTCTTCATAAGAATTGAAGGATTTGTTTTGATCTTTGTTTCGATATAAAGTATGCAATTTTTTCGATCTCGGAAAATTAAGTTATGATTTTTACAAGTTTGTATAGAGGATAGTATCTTTGACCGGAAAATGGACTCCCGTAGGAGTTGAATTGAGTTTTATGTTCTTCTTGGAAGATTTAGAGCTTTCTTTAAGCTTTCTATAGAGACTAAGTTTGTCAAAATCGGAGTTCGGGATTAAAAGTTATGAATTTTGGGAGTTTAGAGGAAAAAAAAAAAAAGGAAAAGTTTTAGCGCCTCGCTAGGCGACTTCGCCCTAGCGAGGCGGGCCCAGATCGCCTCTCTAGGGCGACGGCTCGCCCTAGCGAGGCGGGCGCCATCTTGCCCTCAGGAGCGACGCCTCGCCCTAGCGAGGCGTCTCGCCCTCATGACGGCGTCTCGCCCTCATGAGTTAGGCGTCTCAAGCGCTGCTTTCTTCTTAAATTTTGATTTCTTTGTTTTAATCCGACCTTTGCTCACTATTTTGCCTATATCTTTTCCGTCCGACATCCGATTGAGTTGATTCTTTTGCGTTGGATTCCTAAGACAATGAATTTCATTTTATAAGAAATTTGTGAACTTTTGAGATTAAATTAATGGTGATTAATTTAATCAAAGTGAGTCGGAAATTTTCGAGCATGATTCAGTGTTTTGTGAAATTCGGGATCTGTAGAGATCCGATTGAAGCGATTCTTGAGGCGAAATAAAGATAAGACAAGGGGCTACAAATCATATGAAGACATGAAATGTCAATTTTGCCCTTAGGACTTTTAATTTTTGAATTTAAGTTCGGATTAGGGTTTAATTTTTGGATTGGGAACACCTGTGATTAATTTGAGCATAACTTTTGATCTGGGAATCGAAATGAGACGATTCTTGTTTTGAATTAAACTAGAGACATAAAGATACAATTGTTATGAAGACATCGAGTTTCAATTCTGGGATTAAGAATGTGAAATTTTGGACGGAAATAATCGTACATAGGAAATGTGTTAGAATATGGATTTTTCCGCACTGTTTCACGTATAACTTTTGATGTGGTACTCCGAATTGAGCGCGGTCAGTGGCGTTGGATTCGTATGGGTGAGAGGAACATTTCTCGAGAAGGAAGTTTGGACAAATTTCTTCAAATCGATAGTGCGAATCAAACCGCAAGTAAGCGTAACTTTAAGTTTTGAATGGAGGGCAAAATGGTCATTTGACCTTCAATTAATGAAACTCATTAATGATTGTCGTTTTGAGCTATTAAAAACGATGAATGGTCTGGAAAATTACAGAAGAAGAGAAAGAAGAAGAAATAAGAAGAGAGTGGAAGTTTCGTATGGAGAAAAGATGAGAGAGAAAGTTATTTTTGATTTTTCTACTTGTTTTCTTAAGGATTTTGGGATGGTTCCAAGAGAGAAAAAGGTAGAGGAGCATAAGAGCTTCCTAAGGAACCAAAAAAATTCGAATTTGGAAGAGAAAGAGGTAAGAGAAATTTTTCTACTTCGAGATTTTGATTAATTTTCGGTTTAGAATTATGGCATATGAGATGGGTTTATGGATTGTGGAATTAATTTTGAAATATATGCTTTAGGCTGGGTTTAATTTTGGATGGAAAATTGATTAAGGTTTAGGCTTAATTTTATGATTGAGAATTTTGAGATATTTTGGTGTAGAATTATAGGAAATATGATGAATTGATGATATATGAAATCAATTTTGAAGAAATTGTATTTTGTGGTATTGAATTTGGATAAATTGGTTTAGGCCAATTTTAAGATTTGGGGATTTTGAAATTGAGGATTTAAATAGTTTGGAATTAATGTGAATTGAGGAATTGCGAGATTAATTTTGAAGAAATTATGTTTTATGAGATTGAATTGAGTGTCTTGGTTTAGGCCAATTTTGAAAATTGGGATTTTCAAAATTGGAGATTGAAATAGCTTGAATGTAAATGGAATTGGTGAATTCTAAGTTGATTGTGAAAATTAAGTATTTTCGATGTGAAATTTGGATGATTATGGTTTAGGTTTTGGTATTTTGGAAGAGAGAAAGCGAGGATCAATTGGAGCTTGAAATCAAGTTTCCTAATAATTCGAGGTGGGTAGCATATTTATATTTTGATTTGTGAGCAATATGCAATTTTGAAAAATTAAAGAAAGCAATTTTGAAAAATAAAAAAGCAAAATGTGAAAATTTTGACAAATTATTGTTTTGTAAAGGTTTGAAATTACGATTTAGAATGTTTTCTGAAAGATTATTATAAGTTTGAATTCATTGCTTTAAATGATTCGATAAACCGATAGAAATTTTTGAAAATGCATTTGTTGTGTATGCATTATTCAATTGTTGAAATTATTGTTTGATTGAATGTTTTGATTGTTGAATTTAGTGAATGATAGACTGAATAAATTGAGTGGTATGCATTTTTGGGGAAAATTTTGAAGAAAAGTACGAAATTGAAAAGTGCCTTCGGGCAATCCGACTTTTCGTTTTCGATTATGTGTTATGTGGGTTTGGTAGGTCCCTTGGTGAGTCAGCGCTGTCTCTATGTGTATAGCCTTCTCCAGGCTGCCCAGCTAGTACGGACTCGTTCGGACTCCTTCACGGCTACACTGGACCGCAATGCGGGAAAGTGTAGTACGTTCTGTTCACGACTGCACAGGACCGCTATGCGGGACTGTGCAGTACGTTCTGTTTGGACCTAGCCAGACCATTCTGATGTGTAATATGTTTTGATTTGTTTATGTGTTCTGCATTCATATTTATGAAAAATTCAAGAAGTTTTGAAAAATGAGAAAAAAGTGAGATTATTATGAAAAGTTTGAAAATAGAAAAAAAAATGGGTTTGAGGAAATTGTTTGAAAAATTATAAAGTTTGAAAAAAATTCGCCCTTTTGGCAAAAAGAGTATTAAAAATGATTTCGGCTTATTTATCAGTTTATAAATGTGTTATCCACGAGCTTTCGAGCTCACCCCCCTTTCATCCCCATCTCCAGGTTTCGAGCAGGAGATTGGATGAAAGAATGTGAAGACATCAGTTCTGACGGTTTTGTGCTTTTGAAATTTGCATGAGTTAGTTTTGAGTAATCTGAAATTTGAGTATGGAAATGTTTATGGTTTAAGATAGATTTGAAAGAAAGTGTATTTGTGTATAAAGTTGAGTATCGGGGATGATTGAGAAATTTGTATATGAAATCATGAATAGCTTGGGCATATATATTTGTGTTTGATTCTGGGAATAAGTTTAAATTATGAGAATGGTAGATTGAATGACAAATATGAGAATGTTTTAGAAATAGGTTTGTGGTTATCTGTTGATATCCCGGACGGAGGGTCCGGTGGATTCTGATGTGTGTGTGATTGTTTGGAAATTTTAGAAGTGTTGTTTTGAACACTTTGCAGGTTTGGGTTAGGATAAAGGCGGTAGTTATCTTTAGAAATTCGATAAAATCTGGGATAAAAATGTAATTTGAGATTGGTATGGATTTATATAAGATTATGTATGACTGTATGGATTGAAGATGATTTGGATGTGATTGAGTAACGAGAAAAGAAATGAAATGAGAATAAGAAAAGAAAAAAAAATTCATAACGGATTTTGGAACGTCTTAGAATTCCCAACGCGATTCATTTCTGTTCTTTCTTAGTCACGGATGTCGGAAAGTGTTTGATTTACATTGATCTGTTTGCTTACTTTGTTTTCTATCCGAATTGATTTGCATTCGATTCGATCCCGCCGCTTATTCGTTCCGCTTTGTGATTCAGTATTCGATTATTTAACCGCTAGATTCGGTTGAATCTGCTCGTTTGATTCGATTAGTTCTTGCTTCATTTGCATTTGCTTCCGCTTCGCTACTTTCGGATTTGTGCGCTTCCGCATTTTGTTTTCGATTCGACATTTCCGTTTTCCGTTCCGTTTTGCTCCGTGTTTGTTTCACTATTCGCTTGGCTTCTGCTTTGTTTCCGCTTCCCTTCGTTTCCGTTTGCTTCGGTTTCCGTTCTGCTTATGTAGTTGGGTCTCGATAACGGGATCCAACATTTATGGTATCAGAGCATAGAGTGAAAGTGTTAAGTTGGTTCGGTTGGGATCCGGTTCCCGGATCGGGTCCCAACATCTACAAAGACCCAGACTTCATTAGTATACATAGAATCTATTTCCGATTCCATTGCCTTGAGCCATTTTCCTGCATCAACATCATTAATACCCTGTGTATATGTAACAGGATCTGTTTCTTCTTGGTCTGAGATGGAAATTAAGCCTTCTCCTAAACCCAGATACCTATCTGGTTGTCTCACAACCCTCCCACTACGTCTAGGCACATCTTGATGTTCAGGTTGCACCTCTGATCCAACTCTTGAATCCATTTCGACATCTTGTTCTGTCATATCCAAAACAACTCTTGGTTTAGATGAAATTGCTAACTCCTTTAGTACTACTTCACTTCTTCCTTTGTGATTTCTCACAAACTCTTCTTCTAAGAAGTTTGCATTTGTCGACACAAATACCTTCCTATCATGAGGACTGTAAAAATAGTAACCTCGAGTTCCCGTAGGATATCCTACAAACAAACATACTTCTGACCTTGGTTCCATCTTTGTGGATTCAGGCTTTAGAACATGGGATGGATAGCCCCAAGTCCTCAAGTGCCTCAATGAAGGCACTCGGCCAGTCCACAACTCCCTAGGTGTTTTAGGCGCCGATTTGGATGGAGCAAAGTTAAGAAGATATGTTACCGTTTGTATGGCATATCCCCAGAACGATTCTGGAAGGCTAGCATAGGACATCATTGATCTTACCATTTCCAATAGAGTTCTATTTCTCCTCCCCGCTACACCATTACATTGAGGTGTACGAGGAGTGACAAATTGGAAACAATTCCATTGTCAATTAAATATTGCTGGAACTCTCCAGATAAATACTCACCACCTCGATCTGATCGAAGCTGTTTTAATGGCTTGCCAAGTTGCTTCTCAGCTTCAGCTTTGAATTATTTGAACTTTTCAAAATATTCACTCCTTTTATGCATCAAATACAAATAGCCATGTCTTGAGTAATCATCTATAAAAGTTATGAAATATTCATAACCTCCTCTAGCTTGTATATTCATGGGCCCACACACATCAGTATGTACCATGTCCAATGTGGATTCAAATCTGTTTCCTTTAGAAGGAAATGAAGCTTTTGTCATTTTTCGTTCAATACAAGATTCACAGGTGGGTAATGGATCACTATCCAAGCCCATAAGGATCCCATCCTTTACTAGCTTTGTCAAGTCTTTTCGATTGATATGACCCATCCTTAGATGCCACAGATACTTTGAATTAATGCTAGAGATATTGGATTGTCTTGGTTTTATCAATTACGTGGTGTTTAGTGAGCCTTTCATAGGTTCTATAAAAACAATCCTGTTTAATTATCGCTTCACAAATAAAATCCTTATTCTCATATATTGAAACAACCTTTTCAAAATATAAGGAATAGCCAGATTTTATTAGACAAAAAGAAATCATGTTCCTTACAATCATTGGCATGTAATAAACATCTTCCAAATATAACCTATGACTACTAGGAAAGTCCAAGATAACTACTCCCACCGATTCTCTTTGAAACATAGGAACCACCTGCTATCTTAACTTGAAACTGGTATTTAGGAAGTCTTTTCCTTCTTGGAACCCCTGCAAAGAATTACAAACATGGTTAGTGGCTCCTGAATCTAATATCCAAGAAGTAGATAAATCTGCCACATTTATAGTTCCTAACAAACTTAGGAAGCCCATACCTTGTTTGCTTTTGAGGGACTCTAGGTAGGCGGATGTTTCTTTTCCAGTGGCCCATCTCATCACAGTGGAAACACTTTCCTTTGATGTTCTCTTTGGCCTTCTTTTTCATAGGTTTGGCCTTGACCCCTATTTGGGCCTTCTTTTTCATTGGACCCTTCTTCTTTTCCTTTCCCTTACCCTTGGGCTTAGAAGAAGAAGCTACATTAGCTTCTGGCCCATGAGCCTTAATATTCAATATTTCCTCCGTGCTCTGGAGGGTATTCATTAACTCACTCAAGGTGTAATCCTTGTTGTTGAGCTCATAGTCCAACTTAAACTGCTGAAAAGAAGAGTTTAAGCTATTGATGATCATAATCATCTACGTGTCCGCATCCATATCCGCCTCAAGCATCTCAGCCTCAGTGACCGCAGAGATTACCTTCATCATGTAATCTTGCACCGGTTCACCAGGTTTCTGTCTGAGATTATGAAAGGTTTGGATAGCTTTCACTCTTGCAGACCTAGTCCTCACACCGAACATCTCATGTAGGTGATGGACCATTGCACTAGCAGTTTTCATACAAGCAATTTGCTTTTGCAACATGCCGCTGACAGAAGCCAGAATATAACACTTAGTAGTCTTGTCAGCATTTTGCCAACTCTCATGTTGTTGGATTTGCTCAGGAGTTGCATCTCCACTTAGAGGTGTAGGCTCATTTTCAGTTAACACCCATGAAATACGTTCATATTGAAGAACAATGTCAAGGTTACATCTCCATTCATTAAAACTTGTCTCCACTTTCCAATTTGTTATTAGTCAAGAGCAGGGTGAGTGGATTCATTTTGTGGTTGATTATGTCTGAAAATATAAATTATTAAAACATGAGCATACTAGTCAACAATTTATGGAACTTTGTATAAAATCATGATGCATGTATGCATGATGATAGATTTAACAAAACTTAAAAATTAAAACATTATCTGACGGTTATTTTTCTTATCTATAACGAGACTAAGTGACGGTGGGCCATCTTATCTATTAAAAGAAAAAGCGGGACCCTCCCACTCAAAAACTACCAAGCATCTCATGCTCGAATTTTTTAAGAAGCGTCTTAATTTGGTCCATACTTTTACCAATAGAGCTACGATGGGTAGTTTATTGATAAAAATGTTGAGTGTATAACCATTTGATTCATTCACTAAAGATACCTACAAATCATGCCTCGGTGGGAGGTCACATTTGCTATCATTAAGTGGACTTATCCTTAAGGAGACCCAAACCATGCAAGATCTAGGATCCATGCCCTCCGATGGGGAGTAACACTTCACCACATGCAAGCGGGCCATCATTTGGAGACCGTGGACTCTCACAGAGCATCCTCTCCCACTCGATCTTTTGGGCTTTAAATTTTAAATACCATCTTGTCTAGATGCAATTTATTATCCATCCTATATTGTTTCATTATATATCTCATACATAATGAATGCATGGCAAGGCCTAGGGTTGGCAATTTTCTAAATGACATGCAATCACATAATATCACATATTACAAGCATTCATTTCTCCATTCATCACATGAACTAATAAAGCCACTTTTGATTGTCCATCCTAGAAACATAAAATAATTACAAGCCTTTTAGGCCCAAAATATGCTTCTTCATCTTGGATCTTCCGTTTCGAACTCTTCGCTAACATGATCCGGCCCATTCGGTAAACAAAATGTAATGGCATTTATGAAATTAGAATTTTGTCATTTTGAAAAATAAAATTCTAGCACTAGATTTTTAGAAAACCAAATCTTTGTTTTGACAAAAAATTCCAGCACTTGTTTTATTAAAACCGAAACTCATTTCATGAAAATTAAAAACAGCACTTAGTATTTTAGCAAAACCGAAATTGGATTCTTTGAATCAAAAATCCAGCACTTGTTTTCCAATCATAACTGAAATATGATTCATTGAAACAAAAATTCCAGCAACTTAGTTTTCACAAAACTTATGCCAAAACACAAAAGGATACAATCAAAATTTTACCTTTCCATTTCTTCAATCCATGGCTGCTCCTTCTTCATCATTACATCAATTTGTACATTACAAAATCAAATAAAATAGAAAAAAGAAACCAAGGAGGAAACATGGTGATGATAGACCACCCTCCTTGTTACAACCAAATGAAGAAATCTTACAAGATAAAATTTAACTTCTATGGACAACCAAAAGAGCAACATACACCATATATATTTCTATCACATAAAAATATGCAGTATACATAAAAAGATTGCCAACCCATGCATCCACCATATAGGAACCGAAATCATGCATGAAAAAACCGGCTTTGATACCAATTGTTGGATCGGAAAAGAAAGCATGCTTAGTTTGGAGAAGCGATAGATTTCAAAACTTTTAAGAAATCATCTTGCAGCGGAAGCAATATATCCAAATCAACATGCTAATCCATACATGATATGGTATAAGGATAATAAAACCAAGAACAAGACAAAAGGAATTACCGACTCCTTCGCTTCTGACTTTAAATCCTCATTGCTTATACTCTCCTTCTTGTATCCAAATCCTTTGCCTTTGAGTCTTTTCCTTTAGCAATCTATCTTCTTCCTTGTAGTAGTATCCTCTACCAATTAGATTTACCACTTGTTCTTCAAGGACAACTAGGTTAAAAAATCCTTTGGTGGGAAAGGAGAAGAAATATTTGGAGGAGATTTTCTTAGAAGAAGAAGAACCAAAAGCGAAACTCTTTCAATTCTTTCACTTAGGAATTTCGGTTCTACCTTACATGAAAAGAGAATGTCTAAAACCAGGCAAGAACCCTTTCTTACATCTCAATTTCGAAATATGCATGAATGGAAAGAGTGAGAGGCATCCAATGCATCACTTACATTAATCACTCATCAAATAGCCAATAAATGAGACTTACTTCATTTATCTTTAAAATGGCTATTTGAAAAGACCATAACCTATAATTGAATACCCATTTCGGTTTTGGAAAGAATAAAAAAGGAAGATGGTCCATCTAATGCACATCTTTCATCTTTAATCTAATGAATGCAAATAGGTTACATGCCAACATTAAAAGCCAACCATTAAACCATTTAATGGTAAGTTCATAACTCCATTTAATAATGATGAACCATAATAAAGACCATCTTTATTTAGTATTTTAATTTCAAATGTGTGGTTACACATCTAACCTAACACAATTTTGAAATTGTTTCTTCTCCATTTAAAAAAAAATGTTTTAATATAATTAATCTAATCAATTACATTAAACCAAAACAAGCCCATTTCTAAATGAATATATGGGCTTCCAATTAACCATTAATTAGTATAAGCCCATCATTCAATTATGGACTTCTAAAGCCTCCAAACTACTTCTTACTTAGCTTGATAACCTTCCTTAAAGCCAAGTGGGGAATCTTATTGGACTTTGATAATTCAAGCTCCAACAAGCCCAGAAATAATTCAATCTCATTGGAATTAATTCTAGCTTATTAACTAAATGTCATTCCACTAAAGACAATTAGTTGAACTCTTGAATTATTAAATATTATGAGAATATGTCCAATTGCAAACCCTATTTAGAACCTTATTATAGCCATCCGCACAACAAAGGGTAAAATTACCGTTTTGCCCTTATGTTGATTTTTCCTTCTAGATCTCTCATTTTACTTTATATGGTGATTAACACATAAGATCTCATCTTAGTGTTAAGACTTGATGGGTAGCTAATCCATCAAACAATGGCGCCAGATTTAATCACCAAATCTCCTTAAAACATCTGAAGAGATGATAACACTATAAACTCTTTATTTGAGTGAATGTTCCACGATACATGTTTCAATTAATAATTCCAACATGCGAACCTTTGGATTAATACCTGTAAAAATCCATTCCGATCATATCAAAATTATAATGAAACACATATGAGTTCACCACTCATCAAGATTGTAGTTCATAATAGCGAATGCTTAAGTTGTATGTTTTAAGATTAAAGTAACGACCCACTTTATTCTTGAAAACATACTTGATTCAATTCATTTAATAGTGCCATTATCGATAGTCTACTACTATCATGATATGAAACTCATCATTCCCTTTAAGTAAACTCCTTTACTTATATGGAGATAAATCGCAACACTACTGACTAAACCATAATCAAGCGACCAACTTGATTATTCAATCGTGAATCAATTAATTGATTCTAATAATATACATGTTTCCCATACATCTCTATGTATATGTATATTACTTACAAATGAATCTTGGTACCTTATGACCAGATATATAATGCTCATACAGATAAAACCAAACTCTTTTGTTTTATTAATAATAAATATTTTCATTACAAAACTGTAATTGAAGAAGATAAAGTTACATGTAGATACACTTGCTTTCTAGGGCACTATATTTACATAACTCCAACAATCTCCCACTTGCCCTAAAGCAAGTTTGACATATCCTTCATTCCCATCCCTTCTAGGTGACCCTCAAAGCTCTTTTGAGTCAATGCTTTGTGAACGGATCAGCAAGGTTTTGCTCTGTAGGAATCTTTACCACATCCACTTCTCCACGTTGTATTATCTCCCTTATGAGATGATACTTTTGCTCAATGTGTTTGGCAGCTTTGTGGTTCCGAGGTTCTTTAGAATTAGCCACCGCCCCACTATTATCACAATAA
The DNA here is from genome assembly GCA_029891385.1 of Erythroxylum novogranatense. Classification (NCBI taxonomy): domain Eukaryota; kingdom Viridiplantae; phylum Streptophyta; class Magnoliopsida; order Malpighiales; family Erythroxylaceae; genus Erythroxylum; species Erythroxylum novogranatense. Next base: position 5,951,355 of record CM057224.1, read on the forward strand.
AGTGTAATGGCTTTTACGCCTCTGGAACTACCTCCAAATCATTTAGGAACTTAGGAGAGCCAGGCTCGCTTCCTTCTTTGCTTCACAAGCAGCAACATACTCAACCTCCATAATCGAATCAAGAATACAAGATTGCTTGACAGTCCTCAAACTATGGCTCCACCTCCTAAAGTAAATATAGAACCGAAGTTGATTTCCTTGAATCAACATCGATTGAAAATCGAATCTGATATCCCGTCGAATAAGATTACTTCGAGTAAACAAGCATTAAGTTCTTCGTCCCCACGAAGATACTTAAATATACATAACCGCAGTCCAATGTTCCATTCTGGATTGGACTGAAATCGCTACCGGTCCCATCTGCGTAATGATATCCGGTCTAGTGCTGACATTGCATACATCAAACTACCAACTGCCAAGCATATGGAATGTTACGCGTCGTTCAACCTCCTCTTGGGTTTTAGGTGCTTGTTCCTTTGAAAGTTTGATTCCATGTCTAGTAGGGTGAAACCCTCTTTGAATCTTACATGGCGAACTTATTGAGCATATTCTCGATGTAAGTTAGTTGAGACAAAACTATCTTCTTGTTCTTACGATCCCTTATAAGTTTGATCCTAGAACATAGGTAGCCTCTCCCAAATCCTTCATTGAAAGCTGTTCATTCAGCCATCCTTAACCGCAGATAACATTCCCACATCATTCCCGATGAGCGTAATGTCATCAACATACGAGGATTAGGAAAGTAACCTTACCTTCTTGTATTCTTTTGTAAACACAAGGCTCATCTAGGTTTTGTATGAACCCATAGGTTTTGATAGCCTTATCAAACCTAATGTTCCAAGACCTAGATGCTTGCTTAAGTCCATAAATGGACCTTTGCAACTTGCAAACCTTATGCTCATTACCTAGCTCAATGAATCATACGGTTGGGCCATATAAATGGTCTCCTCAAGATCTCCATTCAGAAATGCGGTCTTGACATCCATTTGCCATATTTCATAATCGAAATAGGTCTGCTATGGCCAAAAAATCTGATGGACTTAAGCATGGCAACCGGAGAAAAGTCTCCTCGTAATCTATACCCTCCTTTTGAGTATAGCCTTTAGCTACCAATCTAGCTTTAAAGGTCTCTACCTTTCCATCCGATCCCTTTTCCTTTGTAGATCCATTTACACCTATAGTTTTAGACACGGTGGTAGATCTACAAGGACCCAGACTTCATCGTTATCATAGAATCTATTTCCATTCCATTGCCTTGAGCCATTTTCTTTCATCAACATCATTAATAGCTTTGTGTATACGTAGCGGATCTGTTTCTTCTTGTGCGAGATGGCAATTAAGCCTTCTCCTAAACCCGAATACCTATCGGTTGTCTCACAACCCTCCCACTACGTCTAGGCACATCTTGATATTCAGGTTGCACTTCGATTCAACTCTTGAATCCATTTCGACATCTTGTTACATCATATCCAAAACAACTCTTGGTTTGGATGAAATTGCTAACTCCTTTAGTACTACTTCACTTCTTCCTTTGTGATTTCTCTGAACTCTTCTTCTAAGAAGTTTGCATTTGTCGAACACAAATACCTTCCTATCATGAGGATTTGTAAAATAGTACCCTCGAGTTCCGTGGGATATCCTACAAACAAACATACTTGACCTTGGTTCCATCTTTGTGGATTCAGGGCTTTAAAACATGGGCTAGACAGCCCCAAGTCCTCAAGTGCCTCAATGAATGCACTCGGCGATCCACAACTCCTAGGTATTTTAGGCGCCGATTTGGATGGAGCAAAGTTAAGAAGATATGTTGCCGTTTGTATGGCATATCCCGAAACGATTCGGAAGGCTAGCATAGGACATCATTGATCTTACCATTTCCAATAGAGTTCTATTTCTCCTCTACGCTACACCATTACATTTGAGGTGTACGAGGAGTCGACAAATTGGAAACAATTCCATTGTGAATTAAATATTCTTTGAACTCTCGGATAAATACTCACCACCTCGATCGATCGAAGTCGTTTTAATGGCTTGCCAAGTTGCTTCTCACCTTGACTTTGAATTTTTGAACTTTTCAAAATATTCACTCCTTTTATGCATCAAATACAAATAGCCATGTCTTGAGTAATCATCTATAAAAGTTATGAAATATTCATAACCTCCTCTAGCTTGTACATTCATGGGCCCACACACATCAAGATGTACCATGTCCATGTGGATTCAAATCTATTTCCTTTAGAAGGAAATGAGGCTTTTGTCATTTTCCTTCAATACAAGATTCACAGTGGGTAATGGATCACTATCCAAGCCCATAAGGATCCCATCCTTTACTAGCTTTATCAAGTCTTTTCGATTGATATGACCCATCCTTAGATGCCACAGATACTTTGAATTAATGCTAGAGATATTGGATTGTCTTGGTTTTATCAATTCTGTGGTGTTTAGTGAGCCTTTCATAGGTTACTATAAAAACAATCCTGTTTAATTATCGCTTCACAAATAAAATTCTTATTCTCATATATTGAAACAACCTTTTCAAAATATAAGGAATAGCAGATTTTATTAGACAAAAAGAAATCATGTTCCTTACAATCATTGGCATGTAATAAACATCTTCCAAATATAACCTATGACCACTAGGAAAGTCCAAGATAACTACTCCCATTGATTCTGCTGAAACATAGGAACCATCGCTATCTTAACTTGAAACGGCCTTTAGGAAGTCTTTTCCTTTCTTTGAACCCCGCAAAGAATTACAAACATGGTTAGTGCCTCCTGAATCTAATATCCAAGAAGTAGATAAATCTACCACATTTCTAGTTCCTAACAAACTTAGGAAGCCCATACCTTGTTTGCTTTTGAGGGACTCTGGGTAGGTCGACGGTTTCTTTTCGGTGGCCCATCTCATCACAAAGGAAACACTTTCCTTTGATGTTCTCTTTGGCCTTCTTTTTCATAGGTTTGGCCTTGACCCCTATTTGGGCCTTCTTTTTCATTGGACCCTTCTTCTTTTCCTTTCCCTTACCCTTGGGCTTAGAAGAAGAAGCTACATTAGCTTCTGGCCCATGAGCCTTAATATTCAATATTTCCTTCGTGCTCTGGAGGGTATTCATTAACTCACTCAAGGTGTAATCCTTACTGTTGAGCTTATAGTCCAACTTAAAGTGCTGAAAAGAAGAGTTTAAGCTATTGATGATCATAATCATCTGCGTGTCCACATCCATATCCGCCCCAACCATCTCAGCCTCAGTGACCGCAGAGATTACCTTCATCATGTAATCTTGCACCGGTTCACCAGGTTTCTGTCTGAGATTATGAAAGGTTTGGATAGCTTTCACTCTTGCAGACCTAGTCCTCACACCGAACATCTCATGTAGGTGATGGACCATTGCACTAGCAGTTTTCATACAAGCAATTTGCTTTTGCAACATGCCGCTGACAGAAGCCAGAATATTATACTTAGTAGTCTTGTCAGCATTCTACCAACTCTCATGTTATTGGACTTGCTCAGGAGTTGCATCTCCACTTAGAGGTGTAGGCTCATTTTCAGTTAACACCCATGAAATACGTTCATATTGAAGAATAATGTCAAGGTTACGTCTCCATTCATTAAACTTGTCTCCATTTTCTAATTTGTTATTAGTCAAGAGTAGGGTGAGTGGATTCATTTTGTGGTTGATTATGTCTGAAAATATAAATTATTAAAACATGAGCATACTAGTCAACAATTTATGGAACTTTGTATAAAATCATGATGCATGTATGCATGATGATAGATTTAACAAAACTTAAAAATTAAAACATTATCTGACGGTTATTTTCTTATCTATAACAGACTAAGTGACGGTGGGCCATCTTATCTATTAAAAGAAAAAGCGGGACCCTCCCACTCAAAAACTACCAAGCATCTCATGCTCAATTTTTAAGCGTCTTAATTTAGTCCATACTTTTACCAACAGAGCTACGGTGGGCGGTTTATTGATAAAAATGTTGAGTGTATAACCATTTGATTCATTCACTAAAGATACCTACAAATCATGCCTCGGTGGGAGGTCACATTTGCTATCATTAAGTGGACTTATCCTTAAGGAGACCCAAACCATGCAAGATCTAGGATCCATGCCCTCCGATGGGGAGTAACACTTCACCACATGCAAGCGGGCCATCATTTGGAGACCGTGGACTCTCACAGAGCATCCTCTCCCACTCGATCTTTTGGGCTTTAAATTTTAAATATCATCTTGTCTAGATGCAATTTATTATCCATCCTATATTGTTTCATTATATATCTCATACATAATGAATGCATGGCAAGGCCTAGGGTTGGCAATTTTCTAAATGACATGCAATCACATAATATCACATATTACAAGCATTCATTTCTCCATTCATCACATGAACTAATAAAGCCACTTTTGATTGTCCATCCTAGAAACAAAAAATAATTACAAGCCTTTTAGGCCCAAAGTATGCTTCTTCATCTTGGATCTTCCGTTTCGAACTCTTCGCTAACATGATCCGGCCCATTCGGTAAACAAAATGTAATGGCATTTATGAAATTAGAATTTTGTCATTTGAAAAATAAAATTCTAGCACTAGATTTTAGAAAACCAAATCTTTGTTTTGACAAAAATTCCAGCACTTGTTTTATTAAAACCGAAACTCATTTCATGAAAATTAAAAACAGCACTTAGTATTTTAGCAAAACCGAAATTGGATTCTTTGAAACAAAAACCAGCACTTGTTTTCCAATCATAACTGAAATATGATTCATTGAAACAAAATTCTAGCAACTTAGTTTTCACAAAACTTATGCCAAAACACAAAGGATGCAGAAAATTTTACCTTTCCATTTCTTCAATCCATGGCTGCTCCTTCTTCATCATTACATCAATTTGTACATTACAAAATCAAATAAAATAGAAAAAAAGAAACCAAGGAGGAAACATGGTGATGATAGACCACCCTCCTTGTTACAACCAAATGAAGAAATCTTACAAGATAAAATTTAACTTCTATGGACAACCAAAAGAGCAACATACACCATATATATTTCTATCACATAAAAAATATGCAGTATACATAAAAAGATTGCCAACCCATGCATCCACCATATAGGAACCGAAATCATGCATGAAAAACTGGCTTTGATACCAATTGTTGGATCGGAAAAAGAAAGCATGCTTAGTTTAGAGAAACGATAGATTTCAAAACTTTTTAAGAAATCATCTTGCAGTGGAAGCAATATATCCAAATCAACATGCTAATCCATACATGATATGGTATAAGGATAATAAAACCAAGAACAAGATAAAAGGAATTACGAATCCTTCGCTCTGACTTTAAATCCTCATTTGCTATACTCTCCTTCTTGTATCCAAATCCTTTGCCTTTGAGTCTTTTCCTTTAGCAATCTATCTTCTTCCTTGTAGTAGTATCCTCTACCAATTAGATTTACCACTTGTTCTTCAAGGACAACTAGGTTAACAAAATCCTTTGGTGGGAAAGGAGAAGAAATATTTGGAGGAGATTTTCTTAGAAGAAGAAGAACCAAAATTGAAACTCTTTCAACTCTTTCACTTAGGAATTTTGGTTCTACCTTGCATGAAAAGAGAGAATGTCTAAAAACCATGCAAGAACCCTTTCTTACATCTCAATTTCGAAATATGCATGAATGGAAAGAGTGAGAGGCATCCAATGCATCACTTCTTACATTAATCACTCATCAAATAGCCAATAAATGAGACTTACTTCATTTATCTTGAAAATGGATATTTGAAAAGACCATAACCTATAATTGAATACCCATTTCGGTTTTGGCAAGAATAAAGAAGGAAGATGGTCCATCTAATGCACATCTTTCATCTTTAATCTAATGAATGCAAATAGGTTACATGCCAACATTAAAAGCCAACCATTAAACCATTTAATGGTAAGTTCATAACTCCATTTAATAATGATGAACCATAATAAAGACCATCTTTATTTAGTATTTTAATGTCAAATGTGTGGTTACACATCTAACCTAACACAATTTTGAAATTGCTTCTTCTCCATTTTAAAAAAATTGTTTTAATATAATTAATCTAATCAATTACATTAAACCAAAACAAGCCTATTTCTAAATGAACATATGGGCTTCCAATTAACCATTAATTAGTATAAGCCCATCATTCAATTATGGACTTCTAAAGCCTCCAAACTACTTCTTACTTAGCTTGATAACCTTCCTTAAAGCCAAGTGGGGAATCTTATTGGACTTTGATAATTCAAGCTCCAATAAGCCCAGAAATAATTCAAGCTCATTGGAATTAATTCTAGCTTATTAACTAAATGTCATTCCACTAAAGACAATTAGTTGAACTCTTGAATTATTAAATATTATGAGAATATGTCCAATTACAATCAGAATGAATATAACATTACTAATTGTACCAATTTGAATAATCAATAATGCTTATGTATCAAATGAATTTTGTACTATACATGTTATAACTTTTCCGACCCTAATCCTGAATCTTTTTAATTCAACTCACTCACTCCAATAAAATTTCTGAAATTCCATCTTATCAATTCAAAATTCTTCGTCTCTAAATTTCAATTAATCACTAACCAACTTAATTCATTGTTGAAAAAGCAAGGGTCCTCGCCGCGGCGAGACTTCTTTCCCTCGCCGCGACGCACGCTTCTTTTCTCCCGCGACGAAAAATCTTCTACTCGCCGCGACGTACGCTGCTGCTCGTCGCGACGTGCAGGCAAAAATTCGCTCGCCGTGGCGCACATCTCCACTCGTCGTGGCGTGCGACAGAAATCGGTTCGTCGCGGCATAGAAATAAATATTCGTCACGACGTGCAAGAAGGGGTGGCTCGCCGCGGCGTGTTCATCACATGTTGCGACGTGCGAACCCAGAAAGTCATCCGAAACCCAGAATTTCCCAAATCTTCTGATATAAAAACAATTTAATTCAATTCAGATCACTCCTAAACAAATTTCTGTACCAAACCCAACTCATTTCTAACCTCAAATCCATCTAAAATCAATTATCTCACAATTACCCAAATCAAAATTAACATTTTTCTTAAAACTCATATCGTCTGAAATTTCTAAATTCATAATCAATTCACATCTTCATTCCATGCTCAAGTCAAACTATTTAAAACATAAACAAGTAGGAACTTACTTGATTTAAGCTTTCAATCCTTTCCAAATCACCAAGATACTCAAATCCCCCAACTCAATCGACACCCACGGCTTTCACTTCAAACCAACACCAAAACCATTTTTCTCCATTCCAAGGCTTAAACTAGGTTAACAAGAATGATTGGAGCAATTTAAAGGAAGGAAGTGGAAACAATAAGCAAGGATAATGATGGATCACGAAGGAGAAGAGAAGAAGGAATGAAATTTTCTTTCACAAGCAAATAGGATCGTGAGAGCATGTTTGGCAATTCATTTGCCACATGCCCAAATCTCAGGGTCTAAAAATTCGATTCTTATTCTAATTTCTCCCAAATTTCGCAACGATTATAATTAATAAATCCTCAAATCATAACTCAAATTATCTCACGCCAATTATCAATCAATTGAGGAACCGAAATCCAATTAATCAATCATTTAGCCATTTTTTTCGATCTGGACTCAAAACTCTAAAAATTCCCAAAAAATTCCTATAAATCCTCAAAATAAGAAAATACATATTCCTATACTCCAATTCCAATTTTCAAACCACTAAATTTGATTTTCACTCCAATTCTATGATCAAAATCTAATCTGTACAAATATAACCTAATTTTCCAATTTACACAATCAAGTCAGGAAATTGTTATACATGTATGTACATTCATATGCTTATGCAATATTAATCATTTATCAATACTTATAAAGGCTAAAATGCATATGTAAATCAAATTATGCATGCACCCAAACTTAATCCATCCAAATTACCAATATGCCCTTCACATTGGTAACGGGATGTTACAATTCTCCCCTCCTAATAAAATTTTCGTCCCGAAATTTCTTACCTGACTGATCGAACAAGTGAGGACACTGCCTCCTCATGTGCTCCTCAGTCTCCCAAGTCGCTTCCTCAGTGGAGTGGTTCTTCCAAAGGACTTTCACCAATGGAATCACCCTGCTCCTCAACTGCTTGACCCGCTATCCTATAATCCGCACCGGCTCCTCTACATAACTCAAATCACTGGCTATCTCAATCTCCTGAGCTGGAATCACATGAGTCGGGTCAGAACGATATCTCCGAAGCATGCTCACATGGAAAACGTCATGCAACTGAGACATCTCACTCGGCAACGCCAATCTATATGCCAATGGTCCAATCCTCTCGAGGATCTCATAAGGACTAATATGCCGAGGACTCAACTTGCCCTTACGGCCGAACCTCAAGACTCCTCTCCATGGAGACACTCGGAGGAACACTCTATCACCCATAGCATACTCCATCTCTCTCCGATGCTGATCCACATAACTCTTACATCATCTGGCCGCGCTTGATGCGACTCAATCACCGCACCTTATCCATCGTGTCTGAATCAGCTCGGGACCCTCAATCATCCTCATACCCTTTTCATCCCAATAAAGAGGAGATCTGCACTGTCGTCCATACAACGCCTCATACGGTGCCATACTAATGCTGCTCTGGTACTGATTATTATACGCAAACTCAACCAGAGGCAAATACTGATCCCAAGCACCTCGGAACTCCAACACACAGGCTCGCAACATATCCTCAACAGTCTTAATAGTCCTCTCACTCTGCCCATCTGTCTGAGGATGAAAAGTTGTACTAAAGTTCAACCTCGAACCCATAGCCGACTGCAAACTCCTCCGAAACCTCGAAGTAAACCTCGGATCCCTGTTTAAAACTATCGACACCGGAACCCCAGGCAGTCTCACAATCTCTGCCACATACTTCTGGGCTGACTGATCGAGAGTATTGCTCTCCCTCACTGGCAAGAAGTGAGCCGATTTAGTCAACCGGTCCACTATAACCCAGATCGCATCATGCTGCCTCGGCATCCTAGGCAATCCCATAATGAAATCCATCATAATGCGCTCCCATTTTCACTCCGGAATAGGTAACGAATGCAACTTACCCACTGGAGCCTGGTGCTCAGCCTTAACCTGCTGGCACGTCAGACACCGAAAAACAAACTCTGCCACCTGCCTCTTCATACCTGGCCACCAGAAATGCAACTTGAGCGTGCGATACATCTTGGTAGTACCAGGATGTATGGCATAGGCAGCCACATGCGCCTCCTCCAAAATCTCTCGCCTCAGATCATCCACATCTGGAACACATAATCTCTGGCCCATCCAAAGAGTCTCATCTCTCAACTCAAACTCTGAATGCAAACCAGATCTCACCCTATCCATCAATCTCGCTAACACTAAATCCTGATCCTAAACTCTCCTGATCCTATCGTGCAGCATCGGCTTAAGCCTCAAAGTAGCAATCAAAGCTCCATCCTGAGCCAAACCATCTACACATTCAGAGCTCTCAACTGAATCAAGCTAGGTAATCTACCAATCTGAATATGAGCTGCACTGATATGAGATCTCCTACTCAATGCATCAGCTACAACATTAGCCTTCCCCGGATGATACTCAATAGTGCAGTCATAATCTTTCAGCAACTCTATCCATCTCCTCTGCCTCAGATTCAGCTCTCGTTGACTCAACAAATTTCTCAAACTCTTATGATCAGTGAAGATCTGGAACGTCTCCCCATACAAATAATGTCTCCAGATCTTCAAAGCAAACACAACTGCAATTAACTCCAAATCATGCACGGGATAATTCACCTCATGAGACCTCAACTGTCTCGAGGCATAAGCTATAACTCTCCCATTCTGCATCAAAATACATCCTAAACCCTGCTGCGAAGCATCACTGAAAACCTCAAAGCCTCCAACTCCTGATGGCAAAGCTAACACCGGTGTTGTAGTCAACTGATGTTTCAGCTTCTTAAAACTCCTTTGACACTCATCTGTCCAACTGAAAGCCACATTCTTCCTCAGAAGTCTTGTCAAAGGGGCTGAGATTACAGAAAACCCCTCGATAAACCTCCAGTAATAACCTGCTAATCCGAGGAAACTCCGCACCTTAGGCACATTCCTCGGAATCTCCCAACTCCTCACTGCCTCAATCTTGTGAGGATCCACCCGGATGCCCTCACCAGACACAATGTGGCCTAAGAACACCACTTCATTCAGCCAAAATTCACACTTAGTGAATTTGGCATACAACTTTCTATGTCTCATAATCTGCAATATAGTCCTCAGATGCTCCGCATGCTCCTGCCTCCTCAAATACACCAGAATATCATTAATGAATACAATAACAAACTGATCCAGGTAGGGCTGAAAGACCTTATTCGTCAAGGCCATGAAGGCTGCCGGGGCATTAGTCAACCCGAACGGCCTTACTAAGAACTCGAAATGCCAATACTTGCTCCTAAAGGCACTCTTAGGCACATCGGCCTCTGCGATCCTCAACTGATAATATCCGGATCTCAAATTCAACTTGGTGAACACTTGAGCTCCCTACAAATGATCAAATAAATCATCAATCCTAGGCAGTGGATACTTATTCTTGACTGTCACCAGATTCAGCTGCCGATAATCGATGCATAACCTCAAAGTCCCATCCTTTTTCTTCACAAACAACACCGGAGCTCCCCACGGTGAAACACTCGGCCTGATAAATCCCTTATCCAGAAGCTCCTGCAACTGGGCCTTAAGCTCCCTCAGTTTCACCGGTGCCATCCTATATGGAGGTATAGATATAGGAGCGGTACCAGGAACGATGTCAATCGAAAACTCTGTCTCCCGATCCGGCGGCAAACCCAGTAACTCCTCGGGAAACACATCTGAAAAATCCCTAATCACGGGAATGTCCTGCAAACTCTGCTTAATCCTAGAATCCACCACATGAGCCAGATAGGCCTCAGAAGCTCCCCGCATCAACCTCATGGCACTCAGAAATGAAATCATCCCGCTGGCCTTTGCGACTAATACCTCAAATCTGACTCTAGATGACCAGAGACTCTGTCGACCTCCTTGGTATAACAATCCATAACAGCCCTATGGGCAGTGAGCCAGTCCATCCCCAGAATCAAATCAATCTCTCTTAGAGGCAACACTATCAAGTCTGCACTCAACTCCGACAGATCAATCATAATCGGATACTCCTTGCAGACCTCTCCCAAAACTGTAGTACTACTTAGAGGTGTACTCACCTCTAGCCCATACTGCAACATCTCCCTATCCACATGCAATCTACATGCCACATGCGGTGCAATAAAAGAATGCGTAGACCCTGGATCTAGCAATGCAAAAACCTCAATACCAGAGATCAGAAGCGAACCTGCAACCACATCTGGAGAATCTTGGGCCTCTTGCCTAGTCATGGTGTAGACCCTGGCCTGGGACTGTGGTCAACTGCCACGACCCTCAGTCCCCACAAAAGAATCTCCAGCTCTACCTCGGGCTCTGCCTCGGCCCCTGAATCCAGGTCAACCACTACGACTCTGCTGTACCGTCGAACTACTACCAGCTCTCCCACTCGCAGCAAACTGAACTCCCAAAGTCAGAGGACAATTCCTAATCATATGGTCCATAGAACCGCATGCCAAACAGGCTCCCGTCACTCTCCAGCACACCCCACTGTGCCTTTTATCACAATGTACACAAACTGGCAAAGCCTGTCCAGCTCCTCGGCCGCTACCATTGCCACTACCAGTCTGCCCAAATCTCCCCCTCTGAACAGAACCCGACTGTCTGAATCCTCCTTCTGATCTGAACCTGCTCTGGCGTCTGCTAAAGCTCCTACCAGAGCTACCCTGAATGTCACTAGATCTCTTGCCTCCGGATCCCTGACTAATCTCAGCCCGACTCTGCCTTAGAAGCTGCTCAATCCGCACTGCAGCAGCTCTTAACTCCACAAAGGTGCCCATATCAGATCGGGCTAACCTGGTATGGATCTCCAGATTAAGCCCTCCCTCAAATCTCTGGCACCTATCAGACTCAGAGGCAATCAGAACAGAAGCGTACGCCATCAGCTCATTGAACCTAACCTCATAATCAGCCACTGTCGTCGACCCCTGTCTCAGGTCTAAGAACTCCTGCATCTTTATCTCCAAGTAGACCTTGGGCATGTAATTATCCCGAAAGGCTTTCAGAAAATCTGCCCAAGTCAAAACACAGGGTCTGGCGGTACTGCCCAGGACAGTCTTCCACCACTGATAAGCTGGGCCCTGAAGCAAAGAGACTACATAATCAAATCTCTCCTCTGCATCACAATCCATCTGATCGAGGACTCGCTCGGTCCTCTCCAACCATCCTCGGTCTCAGCGAGGTGCATGCGCCATAAAATCCTGACTCCACCTTGCAAAACGATCATACCTCCTCTCCCGTCTCATGGGAACTCTAGGAGGCTGCTCCTCAAATAGATGCACTGACGACTCCCTATTAGCTCCGACTGATCCTTAGTCAACTGGTTGATCTACCTGATCACCAAGAACGGATGACCTATAACAAAACCACAAATTCGATCAATTTCTGCTTTTCTTACACTATGCCCAAAAGATGCCAAACTATGCTTTGATACCACCTAATGTAGCGCCCCCTTACCGTAGGGTATACGCCGGGATGCCCGTAGGTCATACCGATACATAACCTACGATGAGGGTGCACTACGATTCGATCATTTCTATATTCCACATGGCATCAATATAATTAAACTGCAATATCGAATTCACTAAATTTTAAAACCAAAAGATACTTCTCATTTTATTTCTTGAAAACCATAAGTTCGTAATTCTATCTGCTTACAACTGTGCAAAATCAAAAGGGAATAAAATAACTCCTAACTAGATTATCCCTAAAAGATCCCAGTTGACCGACCTGTGGGTCATACTCCTCTTGTCGGCACTCACACAGCAGGAAAAGTCTCGCTAACTGGAGCTAGGAGTCAACTATCGCTGTCCTGAAAAATAATTGCAATGTTGGGTGAGTTTGCGAACTCAACGAGAAACCATCATCGATGGTCCACCCAACTCATGCATAAACAAACAGTTCACACTATATCATGTATCACAACCAGAAAATCTTATACATGCAATTTCACATTTATAAGGCATTTCACCTTTCATACAATTCACACTTGATCATTCATATACAATGCATATGTGACACCTTCCGTTTATTACGTTATTCTGACCGTGCGCCTGAGCTCATTTACGTTGAGCCAGTGGCTCTGAAAACATTGGGCTTGAAGCCCTGATACGTTGAACATAAAGCTCTGAAAATCGTTGGGCACGAGGCCCTGTGCGTTGAGCTTAAAGCTCTAAATACGGTGGCTACACCGGTCACAACTATCAATTATCTGATCATGCATAATGGCATGAATGCACATGTTCCAAATTTCATTCGTTGCATCACAACCTAATATCACCTATCCAATTTGCATTTTAAAACCAATTAATAAGAATTTATGCACAATTAGCACTTCTATAACATATTCCAATATTTCGAACACCTGTGGTCCGAAATCAATCAAAACAAACACACATAATCCTTCATTAACTCCACATGGTATAGGTGCATAAAATGTAACACATAAAGGTTGAGAAACCAGCTAGGTTACTCACCTCTAACTTTCGAGCTACTGCCGGGAAGTCTCGCCTACGTCGGACGATCGACGCTCCACTTGAGCCTCTATACAATCAGAATGAATATAACATTACTAATTGTACCAATTTCAATAATCAATAATGCTTATGTATCAAATGAATTTTGTACTATACATTTTATGACATTTCCAACCCTAATCCCAAATCTTTCTAATTCAACTCACTCACTCCAATAAAATTTCCGAAATTCCATCTTATCAATTAAAAATTCTTCGTCTCTAAATTTCAATTAATCACTAACCAACTTAATTCATTGTCGAAAAAGCAAATGTCCTCGCTGCGGCGCAAGGTCGCTCGCCGCGGTGAGACTTCTCTCCCTCGCCGCAACGCACGCTTCTTTTCTCTCGTGGAGAAAAATTTTCTGCTCATCGCGACGTGCACTGCTGCTCGTCGCGACGTGCAGGAAAAAATCCACTCGCCGCGGTGCACATATCCACTCGTCGCGGTGTGTGACAGAAATCATCTTGTCGCGGCGTAGAAATAAATATTCTTCGCGACGTGCAAGAAGTGGTGGCTCGCCGTGGCGTGTTCATCACACGTCGCGACGTGTGAACCCAGAAAGTCATCTGAAACCTAGAATTTCCCAGATCTTCTGATATAAAAACCATTTAATTCAATTCAGATCGCTCCTAAACAAATTTCTGTACCAAACCCAACTCATTTCTAACCTCAAATCCATCTAAAATCAATTATCTCACAATTACCCAAATCAAATTCAACATTTTTCTTAAAACTCATATCGTCCGAAATTTCTAAATTCATAATCAATTCACATCTTCATTCCATGCTCAAGTCAAACTATTTAAAACATAAACAAGTAGGAACTTACTTGATTCAAGCTTTCAATCCTTTCCAAATCACCAAGATACTCAAATCCCCCAACTCAATCGACACCCACGGCTTTCACTTCAAACCAACGCCAAAACCATTTTTCTCCATTCCAAGGCTTAAACTAGGTTAACAAGAATGATTGGAGCAATTTAAAGGAAGGAAGTGGAAACAACAAGCAAGGATAATGATGGATCACGAAGGAGAAGAGAAGAAGGAATGAAATTTTCTTTCACAAGCAAATAGGATCGTGAGAGCCAAATTTAAAAGTTAGGGTTTAAATGTATGGGATTTTAAAGCTAAGGGCATGTTTGGTAATTCATTTGCCACATGCCCAAATCTCAGGGTCTAAAAATCCGATTCTTATTCTAATTTCTCCCGAATTTTGCAACGATTATAATTAATAAATCCTCAAATCATAACTCAAATTATCTCATGCCAATGATCAATCAATTGCGGAACCGGAACCCAATTAATCAATCATTTAGCCATTTTTCCGGTCCGGATTCGAAACTCTAAAAATTCCTGAAAAATTCCTATAAATTCTCAAAATAATTAAATACATATTCCTATACTCCAATTGCAATTTTCAAACCCCTAAATTTGATTTTTACTCCAATTCTATGATCAAAACCTAATCTGTACAAATATAACCTAATTTTCCAATTTACATAATCAAGTCAGGAAATTGTCATACATGTATTTACATTCATATTCTTATGCAATATTAATCATTTATCAATACTTATAAAGGCTAAAATGCATATGCAAATCAAATTATGCATGCACCCGAACTTAATCCATCCAAATTACCAATATACCCTTCACATTGGTAACGGGATGTTACAATTTGTCTCTCTCCTTGTTCTTGGGTAGAATTCTCTTGGTTTCCTAAAACAAACCAAATCTCTTTCAATAAAAATCCACTTAAAAATTTCACAATGCAGAATCTCCAAAATTGATTCTAGGACATTTAAACACAACCAATTTCTAAACTCTATAAGTTAGAATCCTTCCAAAAATCAAAAAGAGTCAAAAAGATCTTACCTTGATTCATCACCAAAAAGAGATCTTTAGCTCAAATGGAAGCTCTTATCTTCCTCTTCCTTATTCTCTTCTTGAAAAACTTTAAAATCTCTCTTAAAGGCTAAGGAAATTAAAACCCTAGCTTGATCTCTCTTCTTTCTCTCTCTTTCTTTCTTCTTCTCTTCGTATTTCTCTTTCTTCTTCATGATATTTCTCTTTTTTTTGTCCATTTTCGTTCTCCTCTTAATTTATAAGCCAGACCATACTTCTTTTTTCCATTTATTCCCTTAATGAGTCCAAAAAGGCCATTTTATCCTTCCTTATAGGCTTATGTTCTTTTAAACTTAAGTGTCTTGCCAGAAATATCCTTGACCATTCTTACATATCACTTTCTTCTAGAAGACTCTTCTCTATTGTTTTACGGGTCTAATGTCACTAAAAGCATTCAATTTGGTTCAATGATTTAGAAGTTACACTTTAAACATTTTGGACTGTTCTTGTCCATAACGGTACACTATGCATAACTTTCATAAGAATTTTAGACATCCTAGAGACTGAATCAGATTCCAAGTACTTCATACCATTTGTAGCTCCATGTCTCTAGTTCTCCATGAATTAGAAATCATCTCATTTTGATTTCTATAAATCAAGATATCATGAAAACACTGAAGTATGTTCAATGGGATAACAACAGTTCATATCTTTTAAGAGCACCCTCACTGTACCCGTCTTACTCTTTTCTCTTAATCTCTCTCCATACAATTTAGATAACTTCAATTTTTGGTGGAGATATAGAGAAAGTTCTTACGAATCCAACGGTTTAAGAATCAAGTCATTTGGAGGTCTAGAGAAGAAGTTATGGCTAAAACAATCCAACATGTCCATATCCTCACCTAAAACGTACATGTCTCAATACGAATGCCATAATTTTTGCTACAGAAGTTCGATTGGTTTCGTTTTTATACCATTGGAAAGAGGACTTTTGGATCTAAAACTTTCATGAAGACCTCAAAGGCCAATTCTATCGTCTATCTTCTGTATCGTCTCACTTTTGCATCGTCTGCTTTTCTGCGTCTGTTTTTCTGCGTCTGCTTTTTTCCGTCTGCTTTTCTGCGTCTGCTTTCCTACCTCTGTTTTTCTACATCTGTTTTTCTTCCCAGAACGTCTCCACTTATAAGACGCATAACTTTTGACTCCGATATCCAAAATTTACACATTTTATACCGTTGAAAAGATAAAAGAAATATCTAGAACTTTTTAGAAGGAAACTTTGCTAAAATCTATCTTTATCAATCCCAAATTTTCCCCTAAATTATGAAGAAAAACTTTTCGTTCATACACCAACACTGCACCCAATTCTTCACTTCATGACAATATTTGAGACTCTTAGACACAGAATTGAAATTCGATTTCTTCACACAAAATGTAGCCATATATCTCTAGTTTAATCCAAATTAATAATCATCTCGTTTGGATTACTAAAGAAAACGTTGTGGCTAAATGTGTAACATCACGTCACTGATGGGAAGGTTATATTGGTAAATTAAGGCGGGATAGGATATTACCGCATAATATTGACTGAGCATCTTATTGACCTCTAATTTTGGAGGCCATGAGTCTTTTGCACATGCACATATAGGTACATGCATTCATGAATTTTCCCGGCATTTGATTGTGATATTCATAGGAAATTGTGAATTTGCGAGATAATGAGATTTGACTATGAATTATTGAGAATTTTGGTATATTTGGGTCTGAAATTTTAATTGGAAATGTTTTAGAATATTTACCAGCTGTTAGTGACTCCTTGGAACTTTCTGGAAAATTTGAGAGGAAAAAGTTCGGACCGGAAATTCTCCGAGTGGCAGACTGATTGACTGAATAGGATCGAAATAATTGTCTTATGGCAATGGGAAAGTTTGATTTATGATTTTATAAATTATTATGTGGAGTCATTGAGATGTGGAGATGAATTGGACTGGAAATAAAACTGATTAGAGAGAGAGATTTAAATGTTTTGGGAGGAAAATGAAAAGAGGCTTATTGGTTCTATATACATATATATGTTCTACGTTTGAAAAAGGGAAGAAAGGAAAAAGAATATGGTTTTCTTCTCCTAGGGCACGAATCTTTCCTCCTTCTTCGGTGATTTTGTTTTCCTCCTTCTCGATTCTTGTTTGTTTACTACTCCTTGTGAAAAGTCTTGCATGATCCCTAAAGGAAGAGGTTGATGGTGAAAGTTTGGAAGCTAAATCGTGGAGGATACGGCTTAGGGATTTTCGGGAGATTTGAGATTCAAGCTTGATTTGGTAAGTGAATTGGTTTTAATGTTGTTTTTTATTGTTCTTAGAAGCATTTATGGCGTTTATGGCAAAAGATTGAGTAGTTTAGGGTGTTTAATGCTGAGTTCAGAGAGTATTAATGGAGGAAAAATCGATCGGGGAAGATGGTGAGACTCGCACGTCGCGACGTCTAAAAAAGGGCTCGCTACGATGAGAAAAAATGTGCCCACCGCGGCGAGCCACGCGAGACGTCGCGGCGAGCGAGCGAATGTTTCGTCATGACGAGGTTTCGAGGACGTCGCAACGAGGTGCGGAAAGATTGTTCACCGCGACCAACGATAACCACGCGACGGCGAGCGACCTATTGCACGCCGCGCCGAGGGATGTGACGCCGCGACGAGGAGCAATTTTTCATTGGTTGTATTTTTATTTATAGGGCATAATTTATGATGTAGAACTCCAATTGAGGTGATATTTGATTCGTTAAGAACTAGAGAACGAGGTCTACAATTGGGGGAAAAGAATGAGAGTTTGAATTTAGATTTTTGTGATCTCAATTAGTGAAAGAAAGCTAAGAAATATGATTGTATTGCATCCTAAGAATTGTTTTGAGTAATTGGGGTATAATGTGAGACTTTGAAAGTAAATTCATTGCTACTGGGAATATTAGGAACTGAGCATAGAGGATAAATTTGACTTAGAGAATAATGCTATTGGTTGTGAGATAATACCCTAGCTAGTATGATGTGATAAATTGACTAGAAATTAGAATTGAAATTGAAAGTTCTGTAATATGTTATTGAATCGAATTGAGCCGATATTAATCAATGGAGTGAAAGTTAGATACTAAGTAAAAGAAAATAAAAATTGGGAAATGGTACTGGGAAAATCTTGAATAGGAATAGTACATCATTTATTCAAGGCATGTGCATCATTAATTATTTTGACTGTGCATTTTGTAATGAATGGAATTATTTGATTATTATAGAGGCTCCGATGGATCGATAATCCACGGATCGTGCTGAAACTTCTAGGCAGGTAGCTCGGAAGTTCAGGTGAGTAACCTAGATGGTTTCTCAACCTTTATGTGTTTAATATTAGATTCATTATGCCATGTGGAGTTAAGGATGGATTCTATGTGTTTTTTTTTGTGATTTCGGACCACAGGTGTTCGAAATATTTGGACTGTGCTATAGAAGTATTAATTGTGTATAAATTGTTCATAATTGGTTTCAAATGGTGAAATTTAGGCATATGAAGTTTTATTGTGATGCATGTATTGTAAATTGGATATGTGCATACATGCATAAAAGTATGCTCAGATAAAGGTCGTTGTGACCGGTGTAGCCACCGTATTCAGAGCTTTAAGCTCAACGCACAGGGCCTCGAGCCCAACGACTTTCAGAGCTTTATGTTCAACGTATTAGGGCTTTTGAGCCCAATGTTTTCAGAGCCAATGGCTCAACGTTAATGAGCTCAGGTGCACAGTCACAACAACGTAATAAAATGAAAAGAGTCACATGTGCATTGCATATCTGTATGTGAATAAATTGGATATGATTTGTGAAATGATAGCGCATGTGAGTTGTATGATCTTGTGATTTGTAATATTTGGTAAGGTATATGTATATGCATGAGTTGGGTGAACCATCGATGATGGTTTCTCACTGAGTTCGCAAAACATTGCAACTATTTTTCAGGAATTGGCGAGTACCCCGTTAGTGAAACGGGAGTATGATTACTGCAAAAGAGAGTCAGAGTTTGAAAGCAGGATCAGTGTCGCATCTGTAGTTGAGTCTTTCTGATTTGTATGTAAATTTGTAATTCCATAGATTTATACTGATATTGTAATGGGCCCAATTTGATTTCGAATAATATGTGTCTGAACTGAATTATGGATGAAATTGTTTCTTGCATGAGAATGTTTTCGTATCGCGGGCCCAAACTATTTAATGATGCTTGCGCACTCGATTGTTTTAAAAAGATAAAGATGGCTTTCCGAGTTTTTAAATTGTTTTGACTGCTCTAGCATACCGCCCTCGCGGGTCACGGGATCGAATGTCACCGTTGATGTCGGGTTCGGGTCTCGTGGAAGTAGGGTGCTACATTTGTGGTATCAGAGCCCAGAAGTACAATTTTACATAGGCATTCTGAAACATGAGTCAAGTTACATGCAGACAGTGACAACTGATCCCCAGTCTAGTATATGAGTCATATGCATGAGTATGTCTCAGTCGTTTAAGCGGTTACAAATAGTGAGGAAATGAGAATGTGTTGGAGTGTGATAAATGGAAATCATGGATATCAAGGAATCGGAAAAAGTGTATGGCTCGATCTGACAGATGAAGAGTTAGTGTATTGTTATTGGTGGTTATATTATGAAATACAATATTAGAGTTATATTGGGTATATCCTTGAATGTGAGATAGAAATAAAGTTATAGCTGTGGATTGGTAGAGGAAAATGAAAATAGAGATTGAAAGTGTATAAAGTGGATGAAGATAAAATGTCCTTTGACCTTGAAAAATTACAATTGGGTTTGATTTCTGTGACGAGAGATATGAATAATGATGTATGACTTTGAGTCAAATTATGTTAATGAGGAAAAATTCAGAATGATTGCATATCGATGATATTGATTTGAGTGTGAATGTACATGGATATGATGGGATAATGAAAGGATTGAAATGTAAGACAATGAAATTGGTACACAAAAAAGTTGTTCGGGTTTAGTTGTTTTACCTATGTGAATGCACACCTGATTATGGGAGCCCCATGGCAAGTGAAGTATTAAGCTGCAATTGATGAGTAATGGAAAATTTCTATATGAGTGAGAATAAGAAATGAAAGTGCGTATAATGATCTATCGGGAGTGAATAGAGATTGTATACAATCCTCACGAGCGAGGATAGGTGCAGAAAGGAAAATCTTTTGAGTTCAGATTTTACTGTCACTGTAAGTGTACATCCGATAGTGGGATTACCATCATGAGTGAAATTATTAAGCATAAGTGACTAATTGCGTGAATATGATATAGGAGGTAATCGGTAGCCCTAAGTTCAAGATGAGATAGAGTAAGGCATGAGAATGCTTGTAA
Organism: Erythroxylum novogranatense; assembly: GCA_029891385.1. Taxonomy (NCBI): domain Eukaryota; kingdom Viridiplantae; phylum Streptophyta; class Magnoliopsida; order Malpighiales; family Erythroxylaceae; genus Erythroxylum; species Erythroxylum novogranatense. The sequence continues at coordinate 5,972,297 of CM057224.1, forward strand.
CGATTAAAGTTCCCATGATCGAGAACTGGTATCAGAAAGAGAAAGGTGATCGAGAATTAAATAGGATTAAAGTGTTCTTAGTAATATAAGCTATTAATGGGTACATTAACGTGAATATATTGTCAGATAAGATGTGATGATTATGGTGATGTATGTCAAGATATTAGAAGAAATGAAATTGTTTAAGTGCCCTTCAGAAATTGATCTTCATGATTGATAAGGTTTAATTGATCCGACGATTTGTTTGGAGAGAAATCATTGAAAGGATAAATCTGAAATGAAGTATAAGTAGATTGTGGAGTCCGAATTCTAGCAGAGACTCAAGCGTAAGAGATAGAATAAGTTACTGAAAAAGTGTGTATTACGTTGATGAGGTGACTCTGATTATGTAAGAGAATTACTGAGCATCAAGGAAATAGTAATGTCGGATATGAGAAGAATAAAGGTTCGTGTATATTTTGTGTAATTATGTTTTGAAAGTACGAGGTATGATGATTGTTTATCCAAGACAGGGAGTGATTTATTGCAAATAAATTGGGTTATGTGGAGAAATCAGGATAAGGAACATGTGTCAGAATATGAGATGATGAAACTAAGAAAATTATAAGAAATTGTGCTCCTCATTGGAGATGATTGATATTTAAAAGAGTTATATAAATCAATTATGTGTATGAGGAGTTTATTGTATTACTACTGAAGAGTAAAGTGTCTCATTTGTAATTAAATTGGAAAGTGACTGTGATCATCAACGATCGATAAAATGCATTTGAAAAGTGAAGGAAATAAATTATTACAGTTGAGGTAATGCAAATCTCATAAGAGTGAATCTTAATCTGATCGAATGAATGGTGGATGAATTAGTATACGAATATGGTATATTGAGAGACTTAATGAAGATATAGGTATTAATGCAATGCAAAATTTCAAGGGATATGTGCATTCGGATATGGAGTTATGCAGAATACGTTCTGAGATTGTCAAAGATTTTCTGGTTTTAGCAAATTGACAAGAATGTTTGAGGAAAACGTGTGAATGTTATGACTGATGATTGTAAAGGAGACATTGGAGAATTTGAAATATATACTGAAGTGTTCTAGTAAGGTTAGGATTCAATCTATTGAAATTGTATAAAGTGAATTTATGTACCAAGGGACAAGTATAATCTTATGGGCTGTATTATGATTGATGATTTGAAATTGGTTATACTAAGTGTTGCTTTAAAAAGCTTGGAGACATTAATCATACAGAAATATATTGAAGATGTCCATGAATATGCAAATCGATAACGATTGAGATGTTTCACGAATTGGAATGATTATTGAGTGTTAATAGTCGAGCTAGCAAAAGGGAAAAAAAGAATGTATTATTAGTTATCGGAATTTCCAAATCAGTTGTGCATATAAGGAATTGGCAAAGACCAAATTAAGGTGTGTGAAATAGAATCGAAAATAACTCCATTGTTGAGGAAAGTGATATGTATAGTCGATTAAGAGATAGGTGTGGTATCCACTACAGAAACTGTTAGAGAAAATTTTGAGAACCAATCACAGTTGTTTAGAGAAAAAAATCAAAAGATTGTATGTGTGAATGATTAAATGTGTGAATAACCAACAGACTTGACTCTCAAAAATAAATGTCAAACTGGTATTTTGGGGTTCATAGGGATATGAAATTGATGCATAGTCTCGATAGATTGAGAATATAACAATTGTTGTATAGGTGACACTAAATGAGCAGTGTGTATTATGTTGATGAGTAAAATGAATTTGTAATGGGGATTACGAAATCCAAGTAAAAGAGTAATGATTTAAGTAGATTGAGGTTATTAGAATCTTATGAGACTAGTGTTTTAATTCTAAGGAGATGTGATTTGACAAGCGATAAATGAAATGCTCCGAAGTGTATTGCCTCGGCCAAAAGGCATAGATGGAGACAAAGGTAAATAGGGAAACTCAATTCATGATTAAATGACCTCTATGTGATTGTGGTGTGATTAGATTGGTAAGACAGTTTAAAACCTAAAAGATGATTCGGATCCAAAATGTTACATAGACAGGATTAGGAAATATTGTTAGGATCCGATATAAGTGTTATTGATATTGAAAGTGATGAATTGAGAATAATTATGAGAATTTGGTAAGGCAAAAAGCGAGTGGTTCACTAATTGTTTTGATTTCAGTTAATTGGCAGGAATTATTCGTGTATCGAAATAAGTGAAAATCAAAGAGACAATGATCGAAAAGACTCCCCTGCCTTCTTGATTAATCGTATATGAAATTTCGAGGACGAAATTTTTATTAGGAGGGAAGAATTGTAACATCCCGTCACTGATGGGAAGGTCATATTGGTAAATTGAGGCGAGATAGGATATTACCGCATAATATTGACTAAGCATCTTATTGACCTCTAATTTTGGAGGCCATGAGTCTTTTGCAAATGCACATATAGGTACATGCATTCATGAATTTTCCCGGCATGTGATTGTGATATTCATAGGAAATTGTGAATTCGCGAGATAATGAGATTGGACTATGAATTATTGAGAATTTTGGTATATTTGGGTCTGAAATTTTAATTGGAAATGTTTTAGATTATTTACCAGCTATTAGTGGCTCCTTGGAACTTTCTGGAAAATTTGAGAGGAAAAAGTCCGGACCGAAAATTCTCCGAGTGGCGGACCGATTAATTGAATAGGATCGAAATAATTGTCTTATGGCAATGGGAAAGTTTGATTTATGATTTTAGAAATTATTATGTGGAGTCATTGAGATGTGGAGTTGAATTGGACTGGAAATAAAACTGATTAGAGAGAGAGATTTAAATGTTTTGGGAGGAAAATGAAAAGAGGCTTATTGGTTATATATATATATATATATGTTCTACGTTTGAAAAAGGGAAGAAAGGAAAAAGAAAATGGTTTTCTTCTCCTAAGGCACGAATCTTTTCTCCTTCTTTGGTGATTTTGTTTTCCTCCTTCTCGATTCTTGTTTGTTTACTACTCCTTGTGCAAAGTCTTGCATGATCCCTCAAGGAAGAGGTTGATGGTGAAAGTTTGGAAGCTAAATCGTGGAGGATACGACTTAGGGATTTTCGGGAGATTTGAGATTCAAGCTTGATTTGGTAAGTGAATTGGTTTTAATGTTGTTTTTTATTGTTCTTAGAAGCATTTATAGCGTTTATGGTAAAAGATTGAGTAGTTTAGGGTGTTTAATGCTGAGTTCAGAGAGTATTAATGGAGGAAAAATCGATCGGGGAAGATGGTGAGACTCGCACGTCGCGACGTCTAAAAAAGGGCACGCTACGATGAGAAAAAGCGTGCTCGCCGCGGTGAGCCACGAGAGACGTCGCGGCGAGCGGGCGAATGTTTTGCCGTGATGAGGTTTCGAGGACGTCGCAACGAGGAGTGGAAAGATTGTTCGCCGCGACGAATGATTCCCATGCCGCGGCGAGCGACCTGTTGCACGCCGCGACGAGGGATGTGACGCGGCGTCGAGGAGCAATTTTTCATTGGTTGTATTTTTATTTATGCGACATAATTTATGGTGTAGAACTCCAATTGAGGTGATATTTGATTCGTTATGAACTAGAGAACGAGGTCTACAATTCGGGGAAAAGAATGAGAGTTTGAATTTAGATTTTTGTGATCTCAATTAGTGAACGAAAGCTAAGAAATATGATTGTATTGCATCCTAAGAATTGTTTTGACTAATTGGGGTATAATGTGAGACTTTGAAAGTAAATTCATTGCTACTGGGAATATTAGGAACTGAGCATAGAGGATAAATTTGACTTAGAGAATAATGCTATTGGCTGTGAGATAATACCCTAGCTAGTATGATGTGATAAATTGACTAGAAATTAGAATTGAAATTGAAAGTTCTGTAATATGTTATTGAATCGAATTGAGCCGATATTAATCAATGGAGTGAAAGTTAGATACTAAGTAAAAGAAAATAGAAATTGGGAAATGGTACCGGGAAAATCATGAATAGGAATATTACATCATTTATTCAAGGCATGTGCATCATTAATTATTTTGACTGTGCATTTTGTAATGAATGGAATTATTTGATTGTTATAGAGGCTCCGATGGATCGATAATCCACGGATCGTGCTGAGACTTCCAAGCAGGTAGCTCGGAAGTTCAGGTGAGTAACCTAGATGGTTTCTCAACCTTTATGTGTTTAATATTAGATGCATTATGCCATGTGGAGTTAAGGATGGATTCTATGTGTTTGTTTTGAGTGATTTCGGACCACAAGTGTTCGAAATATTTGGACTGTGCTATAGAAGTGTTAATTGTGTATAAATTTTTCATAATTGGTTTCAAATGGTGAAATTTAGGCATATGAAGTTTTATTGTGATGCATGTATTGTAAATTGGATATGTGCATACATGCATAAAAGTATGCTCAGATAAAGGCAGTTGTGACCGGTGCAGCCACCGTATTCAGAGCTTTAAGCTCAACGCACAGGGCCTCAAGCCCAACGAATTTCAGAGCTTTATGCTCAACGTATTAGGGCTTTTGAGCCCAATGTTTTCAAAGCCAATGGCTCAACGTTAATGAGCTCAGGCGTACAGTCACAACAACGTAATAAAATGAAAAGAGTCACATGTGCATTGCATATCTGTATGTGAATAAATTGGATATGATTTTTGAAATGATCTTGTGATTTGTAATATTTGGTAAGGTATATGTATATGCATGAGTTGGGTGAACCATCGATGATGGTTTCTCACTGAGTTCGCAAACTCACCCAACATTGCAACTATTTTTCAAGAATTTTCGAGTACCCCGTTAGTGAAACGGGAGTATGATTACTGCAAAAGAGAGTCAGAGTTTGAAAGCGGGATCAGTGTCGCATCTATAGTTGTGTCTTTCTGATTTGTATGTAAATTTGTAATTCCGCAGATTTATACTGATATTGTAATGGGCCCAATTTGATTTCGAATAATATGTGTCTGAACTGAATTATGGATGAAATTGTTTCTTGAATGAGAATTATTGGACCAATGACGGTTGACAAATTAAATCTCTTTATGTTTTGATAATAATAAAATATCTAGAAATCGTTAAGAAAATTATTTCAGGTATTAATCAATGAAAGGATTGAGCAAATCAAGTTGAGGAAGTGTCTAATCAATGAGGAATCAAGTTGGGAGTTATCTACCAAGTAAAAATGGCATAATGCTTAAGGATAATGAAGCATTTGGTAATACAAGTAGACTTACATCAAAGTATGAATATAACAAGTCAACTGGATCAGTACAAGTCGACTTATATGGAGATGTATTAAGACAAGGCGACTTATAACACATAAGTCGACTTATCGAAGCGCATAAAGTCGACTTATACAAGACAAGTCGACTTATTGGAGAGCGGAGTTACAAGTTTTACGTAAATGGTTGAAACAAATCGACTTATGAATTCAACAAGTCGACTTATGGATGCACAGATTCAGCTCCAACGGTCCAATTTGATAAAAATGGAATGGAGATAATCAAGCAACGGCTATAACAAATCAAGCAACGGCTAGAAGAGCTCCAACAGCTATATTTCCTCTAGTATAAATAGAGGATGATGGAAGAAGAGTAGATACAAGTTCTATAAGCTCAAATACTCTCATATTGCTTCAAATTGCTCATTACTGCTCTTATTTTGTTACAAATTGTTTTGAGCATTTGTTCTTCAAATCTTTGTATTGTTTTATTACAATTTGAGTGACGAGTGAAAAGGTCACGTGAGGTAGGATTTGTGCCGGAAGATAAATTGAGTGTAAAAGGTTACTTGAGCCAGAAATCAAGTGGTGTTGTAAAAAGTTCACACTCAACTACAAAGTGTGCAATAAATTGGTTGGAAAAATCCTAAGTGGGAGCTTAGGTAGAGGATGTAGGTCTTAGCATCGAACCTCTATAAAAACAAGTGTTTGATCTTCTTCCCTACACTTTTCAATTAAGTTTATCTAAATTGTTTTTGTGTGTTTAACTTCTGATTTTCTTGTAGAAATTTTTAAAGAATTTTTAAGATCTATTCAACCCCCCCTTCTAGATCACTTACAATTGGTATCAGAGCAGAAGTATCTGGGATGGCACACAACAACCTTGCGGAAGAAGGTAACACTAATAACCGTCATCCCTTGTTTAATGGCTCTAACTATTCTTCATGGAAAAATCCTATGAAGTATCATATCATAAGCGAGGGAGTTGAATACTGAAAGATCATTATCTTCGGACTTCAAGCCCCTCTGAAAGAAAATGGTGAGTTAAAAACAGAGCTGGAGTATGATGATAACGATTGGAGGCAAGTGTACATCAACGCCAAAGCTATGAAGCTGATATATTGTGCATTAACGGTTGAGGTAAGAAACTGGGTAAATTCTTGCACCACTGCCAAGGAAATGTGGGAGAGACTTCGAGTTACTCATGAAGGGACAAATCAAGTCCGAGAGACAAAGATCAACATGTTTCTCCACGACTACGAGATGTTCGTCATGAAGGAAGGTGAGTCAATTTCTACAATGCTTGACCGTTTTGCAGAAATCATAAATGGATTAGGCAACCTGGGAAAGCACATGACGGATAGCGAGAAGGTAAAGAAGATTCTTCGTTCACTGCCAAAGGAATGGGATTCTCAAGTCACCGCAATTATGGAATCAAAGGATCTCAACCATCTGGAATTCGACGATTTGGTGGGATCACTTATCAACTACGAGATTATTCTCAAATCCAGAGGAGGTAGAGGTAAGCCTAAAAAATCTATTGCCTTTAAAGCTAACACTTCTTTTGTTGATGAAAGTGAAGAGGAAATAGATGAAGACGAGGAAGACGAAGAAATAGCTATGTACGCTAGAAATCTAAGAAAGTTCAAGGGACTTCTTAAAAATCGAAGGAAAGAATTAAATGGCGGAAAATGTAGAAAGAAAGAGGTTTGGCGGAAAGAAAATAAAAAGCTATGAAAAAAGAAAGGCAACGAAGAATGTTGGAGATGTGAAAAGCGGGACATATCGCAAGAGAATGCAAAACTCATCATCAACATCAAACTTTCAGAAAAATGACAAATCTGAAAAGGTAAAAGGAAAACTAGCCCGGTGGCAACTTGGAGTGATGAAGAGGATGCATATCAAAGCGACGATGAGAACAACCTGGCACTTATGGCAAAAAGTTCATCAAGTGATGATGAAAATGAGGTAACTTTCAATGACCAAGATCTAAGAGATTCTTTTGATGCTTTGCAAACTGATTTTGAAGAAGCAATTGAGATTAACAAAAAATTAAGAAAGAAAATACGAGAATTGGTTGCTGAAAATAAAGCCCTACATGATACTATTGATGATTTAGATAGTCCAAAAGAAGATCATTCTGCATGCCTTGTTGAAAAAGAAAATCTTATTTGTGAACTTGATAGAGTTAGAAAGGAATTCTCTTACGTGGTTAGAAAATTTGCTAATGGAAACGAAAAGTTTGAGAACTTGTTATCTTTGCAAAGATACTCAATTTCTAAACATGGTTTAGGATATGATCCGTTTAACAGAGATTGTTCTTTGATTTCAAAATTCACTACGGATGGAAAAATTGCTCAATGTGCTAGATGTTTGAAAGATGGGCATATAAAAGTTGCATGCAAGAGTACTAGAAGATGTGTTAAGATTAAGAAAATTTGGGTTATTAAAGGCACAACACCACCTAATGTGGTTTATATGGCTAACCAATATGGACTCAAAATGGCTTGGGTAACTATAAGAAGAAAGAACTTTGACATTGTAGGTACAAGCAAGGGATGAAAAACCGTCAAGCACGTGGTACATCGACAGCGGATGTTCAAGACACATGAGTGGGGACAAGAATCTTTTTGCGGAAATCAAACCGAAAAATCAAGGTTATGTCACCTTCGGAGACAACAACAAAGGTAAGGTCATTGGAATTGGTAAAGTGGGTAAGGAACCTTTGCCAACCATTGACAATATTTTGCTAGTTGATGGGTTGAAACATAACTTGCTAAGTGTGTCTCAACTTTGTGATATGAATTATATTGTATCTTTTGAATCATCACATTGCTTAGTTAAGAAGGATGATCATGTTGCCTTTATCGGTTTGAGACATGGGAACACATACATTGTTGACTTGCATGATGATAGTTCATTCAATGAAAAATGCTTGGTGACATTAGAAGAAAATGCATTTTTATGGCATAGAAAATTAGGACATGCACCATTGCCTTTAATTTCTAAGCTTTCAAAGAATGACATCGTAAGAGGTTTGCCTAAGATTAAATTTGTTAAAGATCATTTGTGTGAGTCATGTTTGAAAGGCAAACATGTTAGAGAATCGTTTAAACCAAAGAGAGAAATCTGTACTTCTAGAATTCTTGAACTTGTGCATATGGATTTGATTGGTCCATCTAGACATGCTAGTCTTAGTGGTAAATTATATGTACTTGTTATTGTGGATGATTTCTCTAGATTTACTTGGGTGAGATTTCTTGCTAATAAAAGTGATGCGTTTAACAAATTTACTAAGTGGTGTAGGTTGGTTCAGAATGAGAAGGATTTGACGATTGTTGCAATAAGAACCGATCATGGAGGAGAATTTGAGTGTGATCCATTTGAAAAACTGTGCGACAAATATGGAATGGAACACAATTTCTCAACACCAAGAACACCACAACAAAATGGTGTAGTAGAAAGGAAGAATCGCTCACTTGAAGAAATGAGTAGAACAATGCTTAATGAGTATCATCTTCCTAAATCCTTTTGGGCGGAAGCAGTCAATACCGCATGCTACGTGATAAACAGGGTGCACTTGCGAAGAGACAAAAATATGACACCCTATGAACTTTGGAAAGGTAAGACCCAACATCTCTTATTTTCATCCTTTTGGTTGTAAAGTTTTTATTCATAATAATGGAAAGAGCAATTTAGGAAAATTCGATTCTAAATCCGATGTTGGTGTATTTATTGGTTATTCTCAAACTAGTAAGGCTTTTAGAGTGTTTAATAATAGGACTAAATGTGTAGAAAAAAGTATACATGTTAAATTTGATGATATGATTTCACCCCCGAGAAAGGTTTGTTTTGATGATGATGCAGGAAGCTCAGGTGATAAAATTGAAGAAATTAAATCCAAGATTGAGGAATTGAAGCTAGATGAAGAAAATCATGTACCCGACATTAAATCATGGGCAAAAGCAAAGAACCATCCTATGGAGCAAGTCATTGGTGATTTAAATGTTGGTGTAAGAACTAGGAGAAATATCTATGAGAATATGAGTAATTCAGCCTTCATTTTGTTGGTAGAACCCAAAAATATAGAAGAAGCTCTTAAAGATGAAAACTGGCTTTTAGCTATGCAAGAGGAGCTTAATCAATTCAAGAGAAATGATGTTTGGGATTTGGTAGCTCCACCAGAGGACAAGACCATCATTGGAGTCAAGTGGATAAATCGGATAAAGTATGATGAGAATCGTGAAGTGGTTAAAAATAAATCAAGGCTAGTGGCTCAAGGATTTTATCAAGAAGAAGGCCTTGATTACAATGAGACATATGCTCATGTGGCTCGTTTGGAGGCAATTAGGCTACTATGTGCATTCGCGTCTCATAAAAGGATCAAATTAAATCAAATGGACGTCAAGAGCGCATTTCTAAATGGGTATATTCAAGAAGAAGTCTATGTCAAACAACCGCCGGGATTTGAAGATCATGAGCATCCGGATTACGTCTACAAACTCAAGAAAGCACTTTATGGACTAAAGCAAGCACCTAGAGCATGGTATGAGAGGTTAAGTACTTTTCTAACTCAACATAGATATATTCGTGGTAAGATAGATAATACACTGTTTATTAAACATGTTGATAACGATATGCTTGTTTATCAAATTTATGTTGATGACATTGTGTTTGGTGCCACTAATGAATTTTTGTGCAAAGAGTTCAGTGATTTAATGGAAGGTGAGTTTGAAATGAGTATGATGGGAGAACTCAAATTCTTTCTTGGATTGCAAATCAAGCAGCACAAAAATGGAATATTCATCCATCAATCGAAATATACAAAGGAACTTCTTAAGAAGTTTAAAATGGATGGATGCAAAGTGGCAGCAACACCAATGGTGACAAATCTGGTCTTAGAAAAACATGAGAATGAAGAAGACGTTGATCAAAAACTTTATAGAGGTATGATCAGCTCTCTTTTGTATTTAACTGCTTTTAGACCTGATATAATGTTTGCCACATGTCTTTGTGCTAGATTTCAATCTTGTCCTAAGATTTCTCACTTGAGTGCCTGTAAAAGAATTTTTAGATATTTGAGTAGAACTATTAATCATGGTTTATGGTATCCTAGTTGTGATTCATTTGATTTGTATGCTTATAGTGATGCTGATCATGGTGGTTGTAGAATTGATAGAAAAAGCACTAATGGTTTGTGTCATTTCTTAGGATCATCTTTGATATCTTGGGCTAGTAAAAAGCAAGTTAGTGTAGCCATTTCCACTGCTGAATCTGAATATGTAGCAGTTGGGAGTGCTTGTGCTCAAGTTCTTTGGATTAAACATCAATTGCTTGATTATGGTATTGTGGTCAAAAATATTCCTATCTATTGTGATAATACCAGTGCTATTTGTTTGAGTAAAAATCCTATATTGCTTAGTAGAACAAAGCATATAGAAATTAGATATCATTTTATCCATGATCATTGTTTGAGAGGTGACATTGTTTTGAAGCATGTTTCTACTAGTGATCAATTGGCTGACATTTTTACTAAACCTCTTAAGGAAGATGTTTTTGTGAACATTAAATTAAGGTTAGGCATGTGTGATTTAAATTCATTTGGTTGAATTTATGTTTGGTTACATTCACATATCAAATGGTCAAAATTTGAGGCATTTGTGCAATCACATCCGAAGATACATTCATCGTGTTGCTTACTTTAGCTGATTTAAGTGAATCATTCGGAGTTTTTGGACACACTTTTATAACTGGACCTTCAGCAAGTCGACTTATGAGGAAATTAGTGTTTTAGGAAAGCAAAAAATTGGAGAATAACTCGACTTATGGTCTAAGAACTCGACTTATTAAGGTCGATAAGTCGACTTATTAATAGAACAAGTCGACTTATGTGTGGACGGATCCTTTTAAAAACCCTTTCTTCTTTTCTCTTCTCCGAAACCTTCTCACTCTACAACCTTCGAACCTTTTGCCAAGAACTCGACTTAATCCCTAAAATTTCTTCAGATCCACTTTACCCATCATCAACCCATAACATTTTCATCAAAACCCACTCTCCATCTCTTCAGATCTACCCTTCTTTTTCGAAAACCCCTTTCTTAAAACCCTAACCCTAACCTACGAACTTTTCCTCCTTCTCTCTAAATCTTCCATGGCTCCAAAAAAAGCTTCTCATAAAGGGAAAGAAAAGGCTCAAACTCAAGATCCTAACGTTCCACAAAGACCACAGGTTCGGGGATCCTCATCTAAGGGAGATGCGTCAAGAGAGGATGACGCGATTGAACCCAGGTTCATTTTGAGGGATGCTCAAAATTTGTATTACAAGGTAATTAAAGATGAAGTTTTGATCCTCTATGAGATTTGATTGGGTTGAGCTAGATAGTAGTGAGTTCTCGGATGTGTTTTCAGAAATTGCTAATCTTGGGTTAAGAGATGTTTTGGGTTTTTATGAGGATATCTATAAAGAAGCAGTAAAGGAATTTTATGCGAATCTAGTTGTGCTTAGGAGTAATGTTGAGGATGGAGTTACCCTGTCCTCCAAAATTAACGGGAAAACATTCTATCTTTGTGAATCAGATTTGTGTTCTATGTTTCATTTGCCTAGAGGAGGAGTTAGGCCTAGAGCTTCTCTGACTGATCTTGAAATTTTGAGAAATGCTGAGGGTGACACTGATGATGAAGCCGAAGAGAATTTTGGATATACTGAAGAAAAAGGGGATGATTTGTTAGTGAGGTTATGTTCTGATCATTCACCTCCATTTGAGGCGATGGATTTACCGTGGAATTATAGGCTTCTGCATTATGCAATCAACAGGGTTGTGTATCCGAAGAAAGCGAGTAACAATCAAATTACTTCGCTAGATAAGGAGATTCTGTGGCATATGGAGGAAGGACGAAAAATAAACTATTCAAGCTTGATTATTCAGATGATGAGGAAAAAGGCGAGCTTATTACGTGGAAAGCTGAAGGGGAAACTAGTCCGGCATAAAGGAATGCCATATGCTGCACTGATCACTCATATTTCTCAGTTTAGGAAATGCAATCTGGATTCCTATGTGAGTTTTCCCTATCCTCAGAGTTGGAGGTTCACACCTTACAACTTAAGGAGCATGAAGCTGGTAAGGACAGTTGAAAAAGGTTGGGTCTATTCCTATCACGTTGAAAAGCTTGGATTGACTTTGGTGGGTGAGCAGGTTCCTACGAGAAAACGATCTAGGACAACAGATCGTCCAAGTAGCTCACGGCCAAGTAATGTAGGAAGAAGTGAGGTATCACAAGCTGACATTCAGGAGCTTCGCGATCAGTTGGATATGATTAATGAGCGTCGTGATGATCAACAAGACACGCTTATATGGAAGGAAAGGAAAATTGATGAACAGTGCAGCATGCTTACTCGTTTAGAAAAGAGCATCAAGAAGATTTTTGATAAGCTAGGGTGTAGGCACGATGATTCTTCATCCTGATGTGTATTGCATTGTGCTTTGACCAACATTTCGACTTATGTTTGTTTGCTTTATGTTGTTTTCTGCGTTTTATGTGTTTGTTAGGTTGACACTTTCTTTTAATGCATATCATTTGTGTTTGATGTTATGTTTGGTTTTACATTTCCTTGATCTTTATTTTCTCTATAATAATTTTTTATTATGACAAAAAGGGGGAGTAAGATTGAAATTGATATTTGATTAAGGGGGAGTGAACATTTCATTGATTTGCACTTTTATTGAATTCTTTTCTAATCATTGATTTATGAATTAAGGGGGAGTTAACCTAACCAATCAAGACAAGGGAAACCTTGATCAAATTTTATGTCTTTCAAAATTTTTGTCAATTTCTAAATATTTTGTCATTATCAAAAAGGGGGAGATTGTTGGACCAATGACGGTTGACAAATTAAATCTCTTTATGTTTTGATAATAATAAAATATCTAGAAATCGTTAAGAAAATTATTTCAGGTATTATTCAATGAAAGGATTGAGCAAATCAAGTTGAGGAAGTGTCTAATCAATGAGGAATCAAGTTGGGAGTTATCTACTAAGTAAAAATGGCATAATGCTTAAGGATAATGAAGCATTTGGTAATACAAGTCGACTTACATCAAGGTATGAATATAACAAGTCAACTGGATCAGTACAAGTCGACTTATATGGAGATGTATTAAGACAAGGCGACTTATAACACACAAGTCGACTTATCGAGGCAGACAAGTCGACTTATACAGCACAAGTCGACTTATTGGAGAGCGGAGTTACAAGTTTTACGTAAATGGTTGAAACAAATCGACTTATGAATTCAACAAGTCGACTTATGGATGCACAGATTCAGCTCCAACGGTCCAATTTGATAAAAATGGAATGGAGATAATCAAGCAACGGCTATAACAAATTAAGTAACGGCTAGAAGAGCTCCAACAGTTATATTTCCTCTAATATAAATAGAGGATGATGGAAGAAGAGTAGGTACAAGTTCTATAAGCTCAAATACTCTCATATTGCTTCAAATTGCTCATTATTGCTCTTATTTTGTTACAAATTATTTTGAGCATTTGTTCTTCAAATCTTTGTATTGTTTTATTACAATTTGAGTGACGAGTGAAAAGGTCACGTGAGGTAAGATTTGTGTCGGAAGACAAATCGAGTGTAAAAGGTTACTTGAGCCGGAATTCAAGTGGCGTTGTAAAAAGTTCACACTCAACTACAAAGTGTGCAATAAATTGGTTGGCAAAATCCTAAGTGGGAGCTTAGGTAGAGGACGTAGGTCTTAGCACCGAACCTCTATAAAAACAAGTGTTTGATCTTCTTCCCTACATTTTTCAATTAAGTTTATCTAAATTGTTTTTGTATGTTTAACTTCTGATTTTCTTGTAGAAATTTTCAAAGAATTTTTAAGATCTATTCAACCCCCCTTCTAGATCACTTACAAGAATGTTTTCGTATCGATTGTTTTAAAAAGATAAAGATGGCTTTCCGGGTTTTTAAATTGTTTTGACTGCTCTAGCATACCGCCCTCAGTCACGGTTCGGATGTCCTTTGTTGATGTCGGGTTGGATGTCACTTTTTGATGTCGGGTTCGGGTCTCATGAGTAAGTGCTACTGAAATGATCAAGCATATTCAGTGAATATTTTCCAGATCACTGCCAATCTTGTTTCTAAATCTTTCCTTATTACAACTCATACCAAGATCACTCTTTCTACTCCTTCTACTCCTCATTTTCAAAAAAATCACATTTAATACCATTTATACCCAGAAGTTGTCAATGAATACATGTACCACTTTTTATGTTTAAGCATTTCGTATCTATGTGCATATATGCTAGCATGATGCATGAGCAAGAAAATGCATTTCCTTAACCTCTCTTTGAGTTCACAAATACCGAAAGTTCGGGTACTAACCCTTAATAAGGGGACGGGATGTTACATAGCAATATTATCTTTTTCATACCATGTGTTACTAACATTGATGCTAGTAATATTTTCATTCACTTTTATGTTAATCCCTTTGTGACCAAGATCAAACCATTTTCACTTAAATAGAACAATCTTTTTATCCTTGATGTAATGTAACTCAATTATTGAAGATATAATGCCATAGGAGTCAATATAAGAGATAACATTATAGAGGTCAATAAAATCATCCTTATATTATCCCTCAATAACAAACCCACAATTTTGGCTTCTAAGGCACATCGCGCTTTTTATATGAAATCTAACTCCATTAACAATGCAATATGTATATTTTCCTATACATATGAGGCCCACATGCCAAAGCATATAATGCTATCATCGCTTCTAGAAATTTATGTAATCATATCATCATCTATAGAAAAAAATAACTAAAAGTTAATGTTGTAATCTCACTTACAATATTCATTTTTCATACTATTACATGGATAACTTACTCGTGCCTTAAACCATAATAGGAAGTTCATCTTATGCCTTTCTTCAACATTAAGCTAATCTCTACTTTTAATCTCACCTTGGGCTCTCAATTTAAAAAATAAATTGATGCAAGAAGATAAAGGTTGAATGCTAAATTTTAATATGAAATATTGTATAAGAGTAATATAAATACTCCATATATAAATTCCCTTCCTCACAATTGTTCAAATTGTATCATAGCTAATTTTAAGTTTGTCTTCCTATTCGAAGTAGCCTTACTTTTTGGGATAACATTGAAAAGCTACCATCTTGATCAAAATAAAATTTATGTTTTTCCTCTATTAAACAGTGTCTCAATGTCACGTATATAAAACAAAATGTCAAGAATTCATTTGATACATAGGCCTTTATAATAAAGTCTTCAAATGAAGTTTTATTGCTCATATAATGCTTAAGAGAGCTTAAAACCTAAAAAAATATATAAATTAGCATTTGTTACTAAATAGTATTGGAAGAATAAAAATTTAAAGAGAATATAAGAAGATAAAAATTTAGAAGAGAATATAAATTATCTTTCAATCAAGAACATCCATCAAAATTAAATTATTCTATAAAGTTTTGCCTCATATGGTAAGTGAAATAGGAAATTTGATACTTGAATTATGATAAGTGTTTATGTTGTCTGTGAAAAAGATGGTGAAGTTTTGGTGGCAATGGCCTAAGTCCTAATGTTAAGCTTTAAACGTCAAACCAGCTTAGTTTTTGTCCCTCCCCAATATTGACTTCTCTTCTCCCACTAAGTTTTGAAATTTCTATTCTATTTGTTGCTTGTTTTTCTCTGTTATATATGTATATTGTTGTTATAAATTCTAGTATGCATCATTTTAGACTCACGCAAAAATGATGAATAAGAAACAAGGTTGCCTATTAATAGCATGTGCGCCAAACGATACAAGCACTTTAAATCTCACAAATAACTCAAATGTTAATATGAAACAAGTTTTCCAATTTGTAGCATGCACACTGAATAAGATGAGAACTTTAGAGCTCACACACATCTCAAATATGGAGAAGACTAGCATTTTGAAACTTGCAAATCACTCAAATTTTTATATGACAAAAGTTCTCCAATTTGTAGCATACACACTAAATAAGATGAAAACTTTAAAGCTCACAAACTACTTAATACAAGATGCATTTTAAGATACATGTTTGTCTTATTAACATCACATAGAAAAATGACAAAATTTTGCAATTTGCTTATAGGAATACTTATAGTTATTAAATGATAAAGCACATAGTTGTTTAATTTTAATTGCTAAAACTTGGAATATTGATTCAAAGTAGTCAAACTTAAGTCAAAATTGAGGCCTAACAAGCAGATAACCCAAGTTCACAACAACAGAGCTTTTACTAAAATAATTACAACTACAATTAAAATGATAAATTTTAACAAAAAAATCAAGAATCTACAACATGAAAATCTTCCTTTCGTACTTTCACATATGAAAAACATAAAGACAAAGAGGGAGAGACAAAAAACTACATAATGTAAATATTGAAAAGAAGCAGAGCAAAATGAAACATTACTGTGTGCACCTGACTAACAATTGAGCTTGAAGCAATTTTCCTAGAACAAGCAATCTTCCTAAAACAAGGTTATATATAAAATAGTAAGGTAAGAAAAATAAAAGCAAAATTTTCAAATAAACATGAACAATAAAAGAACAAAACTAGCCAAGAACAAAAAAGAAAGAAAAAACCCAAAAATGTTAAGCTCAAAATGCAAGCGTAGAGAGTTTAGAAGATAAATACGAAGTCTTTAAGTAGAGTTAAAAATAGTTGTCAACCTTGAGAGTCAAGCATCTAAATAGATAACATGCATGCCGTACCATATATATAATTCCATATCATATTTGTTATTGTTTCCTTATGTATTTGGCACTTCCTTATATCCTAATATTCATATTAAGAGAAAAAGAAAGTAGCTTATGCTACTAAAGGAAACCACCATCTCACTAACCTATAATTAAGATCTTAGTCGTCTGAATTGGAATCTATATAAGGACTAGATAAAGTAGTTATCACACCAGAAAGGAAAAGTTAGCGATAGAATGGATAAAACATAAATTGAACTTGGAAAATATATAGTCCACATCCTAAGTTCAAAGTTAAAAAAATCTTAATGGTCCAATGATTAGTTAATATGCAACAAAAATGCATTGGATCATTAATTTTGAATTAAAGCATACCAAAGCATACAAATAAAAGTATAAAAAGAGATATGAATTTACAATATGAAACATCCAACACAAAGCCTCTCTTACACGTCAATTGGTTGCCACGTTTAACTATAGAAAAAATGGATTGGACCTTATGCTAGAATGGTGGAGATTGTGAACCTATATTTAGATAATGACACTCTCATTTATACTTCTGCAGCATTGAAAAGTTTCAGGTTGTTAATATTCCTAATTTTCAAAATTGGACTCCATTAAGTTTCTTAAAAACCTATAACTTTAAAACTTTAACCATGTATTGTAGCTCCAAATTATGTCATTCTTTACGATATCATCATCCTAGACATTAGGAAAAGGAAATATAGTCTGTAATTCTAGTTAGGGACAAATGACATCTTGTTTATTGGGTCATTTTCAACATGGGAAAAATTAACTAAGCATTCAAAAATCATCTTCATAATTTTAACTAAGCATTTAAAAGGTTACACCTTTTCATATATTTCTCACTACTTTATAGTGGTGTAGGTCAATGGTACAAAGTCTTGAGAAGGTGGATATAAGGAATATGAGAAGGGAAGGGAAACTTGCAATTTGGATTAACTTCCATAATGCCTTAGTCATGCATATAGTTATTCTAAATACTTAAATATCCTTGTAATTTGCTCTATGGATAACATGTGTTACTACAGGTGATAATGTAAATACTTCTTACAGTATTTATGGTTAGAGTGATTACAACGGGTGATATTGTTTAACATTTTTCAACTTCATATATGTTATTAGCAGAACTAGATGTCGAAACATTATCTTTTGTTCATATTTATACTTGTTTAAATATTGTATGCAGTGGCAATATCATTGTTGCTATATTTTGTTATCTGTCTATCCATTGGTAGTTTCCTTCTTGAGATTACAATATTTTGTAATGTTTCTTTCATTGCTATAGCTCATCATTAGTTGGTGTTTTTGCAGAACTACAGACTGACCCTCTTAAGGATTCCAGAGGAAAATCTTGAAGTAAATTGAGTGCCCTAACATATTTCCTGCATAAGTAGTGGAGCTGGTAAGAAAATTCTGCATTTTATATTATGCAATTCCAATGATTTGTACTCTTCTCTTGTGTGGCAAAATGCATGGTTTTGTTGTAGTGTAAACTCTACTATTATGTGAATACTAATAACTGTTACTCAGCATCATAAGGTGTTGGACCCCGAACTTTCGGTGAAAATTAGGAATATTAAAATGAATTCAATGAGTGTTTTCGGATATGAATTGTGTTATTGATGTTATTGTGCTTAAAGGAAATTGATGGGAAATGAAGTGATTGGTTTTGATGACTTTGAAATTTGAGTAGATTTGTATGAGTTATGAAAGTTAAAGTGAATGGGTTGATT
Source organism: Erythroxylum novogranatense (assembly GCA_029891385.1). NCBI lineage: Eukaryota > Viridiplantae > Streptophyta > Magnoliopsida > Malpighiales > Erythroxylaceae > Erythroxylum > Erythroxylum novogranatense. The sequence continues at coordinate 5,991,027 of CM057224.1, forward strand.
GAAATAGAGTTGAAAAGCATGAAATAGAAAGTGAAAGTGTGAAATTTTGAAGAAAATATAAAGTTTGACTTGAAAGTTGACTTTTTGATTTAGGCAGAATTTGAGGGAATAATCTTCATGAAATTTGTAGATTATGTTGAGAGTTTTCTGTAGCCATAAATTTTGACAGTTTTCAATATCAGAATCAAAAGTTATGAGATTTCGAAGTTAAGTGTATTTGGCGTTGTTTTGGAAAAATACTATGAAGTATAGATTTGTGTGTATTGTTTTTTGAGGCCGATCGCCATACTGATGTGGTTTGAATTGGAGTAAATGGTTTATGTGAAAGTTATAGAGAATTAGAATAGCTTTAAAGTGATGTATAATATGCAATTTTTGCATGTGGAGGTTGAAAGATGTGAGATTGTGAAGTTTGAATGTTGTTGATATGGAAATTTTCGGGCAGTAGCTTCGATTTGGATTTTGACCCTCATTGATGTAGAATTTGTTCATAGGGTCTTAATTAAAGTTGTAGCTCATGTTTCCAACTTTCTAACGCCAAAAAGTATGCAATTGTTCGATATCGGGGCAAGAAGTTATGATAATTTAATGTTTGGATATTGCTTAGGTGATTGCTAACAGGGAAGAAACTTTGATTGAAAAATTGACTTAGCTAGAGGTTGAAATTGCTTTGGAGTTCTTCATGAACATTTTTTATCTTGTTTTTATCTTTCCATTGATATAAAGCACCAAAATATTGGACAAGGGAGTAGAAAGTTATGATTGTTAGAAGTTTTGATGCTGTTTAGTGTGAAGCAGATCGACCAGTCACATTGTGTGGAGTTTCTGGCCCATTTATAGGTCGATATGATTTTTAAGGCCTTCATAAACGTTGTAGAGGGTTCTTTTACCTTTCTGTATACACCAAGTTTGTCAAATTTTGAGTTTTGAGTCAAAAGTTATGAGTGTTAGAAGTTTGAAGGTCGGATTGGGTGCTGATTTCCTGGCCGAGCTCTGATTTCCTGGCCGAGCTCTGATATCTTGGCCGAGCGCTGATTTCCTGGCCGAGCTCTGATTTTCTGGCCGAGCTCTGATTTTCTGGCCGAGCTTTGACCTCCCTTTACTCTTTTGAGCATAACTTCTTCGTCCGACCTCCGATCGACCTGATTTTTTAAGCGTTGGATTCCTAAGACATTTTTCTATCTTCCTATACTATATAGATCAGTTTTGGCATTAAATGGAGAAAAATATATCGGATTAAATTGAGCTGACCGGTGGAAAAAGTCTGAATATTGTTCGGTATTTTGGAGATATCTCGATCGGAAGAGCTCCGATCGATCTGATTCTTTTTGTAAATTAAAATAGAGACATGGGGATACAATTGTTATGATGGATCCGATTGACAATTTAGCCTCTAAGGCTTTCAATTTCGGATCAGAATTTAGATGTAGTGTTGACCTTTCTGTGCGAAGAAGACTTGATATTTTGGAGATATCTTGAGCTATAGAGCTCCGATCGATCCGATTCTTGAAGCGATGGATTCGTAAGACATAGAGGGATGTTTCTCTAAAGTTTTTAAGGCAAAAAGTAAGTGGAAATTTTGGAAGTTTACTTAAAGGGTTAAGTTTATAGGCTTAAATGGAGGGGCATATGGGTCATTCTTCATTCATTAATGACATGGCAAGATTGTGGTCCTTTATAAGGAGAGAATGCATGACACTTAGATAGAAAAACAGCAAGAGAAGAAAAGAAAGAAGAGAAAGAGAGGATAATGAGAGAAGCTTCGGTGAAAGAGAAAGAGAGAGAAAGCATATGGTTTTCGATTTTTGAGAGATTTCAAGGGAGATTTTTGGGAGATTTCAAGGGAGTTTTAAGTTTCAAGGATGGAAGATGATGAAATCTTCCTTCTAAAGAAAGATATATCCAAAAATGGTGAAGGATGAGGTAAGACCCGAAATTTTGATTTGTGAATTTTAGAGAGTTTTTGGTTTAGAATCATGAAAAATGATATAAGTTTGTGTATTATGAAGTTAATTTCGGTGATTGATAAGTATTATGGGTTTAATTTTGGATGAAAATTAATTAGGGTTATGCCTAATTTTGTGAATTGGGGATTTTGAAAATTGGTGATTTAGATAGCTGGATTATATGTGGAATTAGTATTTTCTAAGTTCAATTTCAAGGATTATGTTATTTATGAGATTGAATTTGTGGGAAATTGGTGTAGGGAATTTTTTATTGGAAGAAAGAGAGACACAATGGTCAAATTGAAGCATTGGATAAGCTTCAAGCATGGAAATGAGGTGGGTACCTGTTTATAATAGAATTTATAAGCCACTACTGTTTTCTTTAAACAAAGAGATTTTCTGATTTCAATTGCATCATAAATGTTGCATCATTGTATGAATGATTTGAAAAATCATTATTGATTCAATACATGAACTTTTGATGAATTGCAAAATACATTTTTGTTGTGCCTCGAAAGATTTCATGGCATTTCGTATATTCGGAAAAGATCATTCGATAAATGATATTGAGCATAGATTGATTGTGTTTGGGCAAGAGAGAACCTGTTTCGTTAGTCTCATGCACGATGAGCCATAGCCTTCTCCCAGCTGCCCGTTTGAGGCCACGAGATCCTGAGAAATCGGACTCGTTGTGTTACGGTGTAAACCGTTGTGTTTAAGGAACTCTCGAGCCAATTAATGTGCATTGCATATGTGATTTGTCATTGCATCTATGAATTGTCAAGTTGATGCATTCATGTTTTGTAACCTATGGGTTTGTGGCTAAAAGCCTAAAAATCATACGTTTTGTAAATTGCGATTTTGAATACGGCAAGAAAAGAACTTTTTGAAAATGTGCTTTATGGATTTCAAAGAAATGTTTTCTAAGACCAGAAAAGAAAAAGAATTTCAAGGGTTTTGCTTATTTATTTGTTATAAACTGTTACCCATGAGCTATAAGCTCACCCCCCTTCTTTCCCATCCAGAGGTGATGAAAAGAAGATCGGGTGAAGAAAATTGAAGGTTTTTGTTTGTATGTGTGCATATTGTTTTGTTTGTAAGTTAGATTGTTGTTGAGAATTCTGCGATCATTGGATTTGTGTACATATTCGGATTTTAGATATTGATGTTGTATTATGGCTTGGAATGCCATTAAGGTTTTGTAAGTAATTAATTTATGATGTGTATGGATTATGAAATTATGTATGGATATGGAATGTGGTTTTGCATATTGAATTGAGATGAGATGAATATGAATGGTCTTGTATATAAATCGTGTTGCTGGATTTGAGTTTTTGATTGAGATTATAGAATTGATGAACTCCAGATTGGAAAGGGGTATGGCTTTGTATGAGATTGACTAAAATGAAAAAAAAAGGTTATACCGAATTTGATTGGTTTAGAATAGATGTCTTAAGGTTTCTAACACGATGCTTTTCCTAAAATATTTGTTCACGGATATCAGAAATTGGTCTCGATTCGATTTGATCCGAAGTTTGCTTCGTTTTGATTTGCTTTTGATTCTTTCGCTTTAAGATTGGATTTGCTTTCATGTTGTAAATACCATTCTTCGCTTTAGCTTATGATGTTGCTTCTGCCTTATGTTCCTTTCTTTCGATTTCGCTTTGGTTTCGACCTCTTTCGTGTTCCGTTTCTTTAGTTGGGATCCGGTTTTCGGATCGGGTCCCAACAGTTATGATATCAAAGCAAGAGTGATAGTGTTAAGTTTAAGCAGTTGGGTCTCGGATCCAACAGTTATGGTATCAGAGTCCAGTAATAGGATCTTACATGGGCGTATGTGTATGAGTGATTTGCATGAGAAGATGATAAGAGTTAGTGAATGGATATGATTGAATTAGTGAGAATGTGATATTGATGTGAATAAGTTTTCATGAATTTTTTGAAAAACCAAATTGATTGTTTGATTAAGGTGATGAGTTATATGATCGATCATAAGAATGTGTATGATACTGAGGTAAGAATGTCATGACGATTAGGCTTCTTTGATCACTTTGTTGATTTGATGTTGTATATACAATTGTGAGATGGCATAAGGAATGCTTGAAAGATGAGGTTATTGATAGGAAAATATAAATAATGGTTGATTTTGAATGATGATTGATCCATACTAGGTTATTAAGAATTGGACCATTGACTTGTGTAAATATGTTAAGAAATATTGATATGATATGATATTGGTGGTATTTGATACAAGAGTGATAAATTGTGAGTAAGTTGAGAAATGTGTATGATGAGGAATTAGTTAAGAAAGTGATTGAATACGATTATTTCGAAGAAATTATTTGAGAAAATAAGTTACTTCGTGATTATTTAGATAGGAATTTTGTGTAACATCCCACCCCCGATAGGAAGGGTAAAATAGTAAATTGACATAGGAAGAGATTGATAGGGATTTATTCGTATTGTCCATGCATACTGGTACTAGTGACCAGTGAAATCTGTGCACATGAAATAACTGTACATGCATACATGACATTCCCGATTTTCGTGCCTAATGGAATTTTATTGTGAATAATGTGGAAATTGTATTTGAAAAATTTATTGAACTGCGTTTTTATGTGTTTTACATTTTACGGGAATTATAGGAATTTTTCTGGAATTTTCCGGAGCAAATTCCCGGACCGGAAAAATCGCCAATTGGTGAACCGGTCGATTTTCGGTAGCGAAAATTTCTACCCAATGGCACTAGAATATTGGGTATATTATTTTGGGATTGAAATTAGGGTCACTGGACTATAATGGGTCAAATTGTAGCAGGATTTCTAAATCCTATCCATTATTTTGTTTTATGTCTATTTTGTCTTTTTCCTCCCATTTGCCAAGTGTCCTAAAGAGTTGGCATGCTTTTGTCTTCTTCCTATCCTTGTCATTTCGGTGGCTTCTCTTGAAAGGGATAAAAGAAGAGTTTTACCCATTTGTTCTTTCCCATCCGAAAACCTCTTCATCTTTCCTTCTCCATTGATTTTGTTTCTCCTTCTTCATGGTTATTTCCTCCAACCTTAAGTGATCTTCCTTATATGCTTATAATCTCAACCTTTAACCTTCCTACATGATGAGAACCATGTATGTGGTTGAGAAAGTGGAGAGATTGGTGTTGTAGTGAAGAGGAAGGCTTGAGTAGGTAAGTTATGGTTTAAGCTTTAATGATACTTTGATTATGAATTTATGAATCATGGTGATTAGAAGCATGTAATGGGAATTATGGTACAATTATGATGTTGATTGATGCTTCAATTTGATGATAATTATTGCTTGACTTAATGGGTATAAGGTTAGTTTGAAGTAGGAATGGATAAGGTAGTATGAATACATGGTTTTAACTTGTTTTGTGATTGAATTTTGATGATTAATGTTAATTAGAATTGAGAAATTAAGTGCTGCCAATGTTTAGGTATTAGCCCTAGGACATGTATGAATGGCATAAGAACTGATTTGTGTTATTTGGATGCTTGATGATGTGTTAAAGGCAATGGAAATGAGAGAAACAAAGGTTGGACCAAATCTGGAAAATTAGGGTTTTTGATTGATTGTACTGTTTTAATCATAACTCATTGTATAGAAATGCAAATGAGGTGAGGTTTGTGGCCACTTAAACTTTGGGATGTTAGCTACATTTTTTTGTGAAATAGGTGTTGGCTAATTGTAATCTTAAGAGGGTGAAATGTGGCGTGGAAAGTTGCTGTTCTGGACTGGAATGAATAGTACCCGAAATCATACCCTTGAGTTTTGCTAATTTTTATGAATTAATTGAGAAGGAATTAGGACAAATAGATTAGATGCAAAATTTAAGCGTATTAAGTTATCTTTCTAATGCCACTGAGTTTACAATTTTTCGATATGTATAGTAGGAATTATGGACTGATGAGTGTTGGCTGTTTTTATGCATTGACTGAAACCTAGTTGGATTGGCACATTTAGTGCACATTCGGATTTGGAAGAATTTTAGTAATTTTTGTGAATTGAATTGGAGTTTTAAATGTACTGAAGAGTTCTAGATGACACATTGATCTTAAAAATGATATATGGCTTAGAATATTTGGAAATCATATGTGGGAGATATGGAATTTCAAAATCTGAACCTACATTGTGATGTTAAGTGCTGATTAGGTCAGAAACTTGCATAACAGATTTGAAACTGTTAGAGGCTGAATTGGAGTTTGGTTATTTCAGGAAGAATTGAAGTTTGAGGATTTATCTTTTCAGGGATATAAAGTTCTGATTGTTCTGACTTGTTTACAGGGAGTTATGCTTCTTATAAATTTACTGCTCAAATTGAATGATTTCAGGGACAGCAACATTGAGTGAATTAATTGACCTAGTTAGCATGGGAATTGAAATTTTGATTGTTTCACAAAAGTTGTAGAGGACATTTTGATCTTGATGAGCATATTTATTACATAATTTTTGACTACCTCGAATGGAAGTTGGTGAATTTCCAATGACTGTTCTGTTTTGGGAAGTGATTGTGTAGCCAGTAGCTTGTACTGGGATTTTGACACCCTTAGGGGTGAAATTGATTTTTCTAGACTAAAGGAAACTTGTAGAGGGTTTCATTACCTTTCCAATGAGATATGGTTTGCATTTTTCGGAATTGTGTAGAATATGTTATGAATTTTTTAATTTCGGTTAAAGAAAAGGGAAAAAGAGTAGGAAATAAGGGCAATATTTATATATATTAATTGTTGAATTTTGATTTCTTTGTGAATAACTTTTCCGTCCGACGTCCGATTGACCTGATTCTTGAGGCATCGGATTCAGTGAATATTGAATTTCATTTTTTGAGAAATTAGGAATTTTTGGACGGAAAATTTGACGTGGATCCGGGTAAGGGACCGTTAATCACTGTTTTATAAAGTTGGGACCTATAAAGGTCAAAATTGAGCGCCGTCAGCGCCATTAGATTTCTTATTTTTGAAACGGATTTTTCTGTAGAAAAAGATGCGTTTAGGGCCGGGAATATCATGATCATGCATTGTGCACCTTCTAGTGTTACGTGTGCATTACGAAATAGTTCGATTGAACAATTGATAATGTTTGTTTCTTCATCCTTTGTTTTAGAGTCACACTTGGACGTCGGTCCACCGACGCCACCGAGACCGTCGATTTTGGCTCGAAATACGGTGAGTAATCTAGTTGGTTTCTCGAATACAGTTGTTTACATGCTCCATGTGAATTACATGCAAAGATGAATTGTATGACTACTGTATGATCACTGGCATGTATTAGATTGAATTGCATGCTTTCACTGAATTGAACTGTACTGATACATGACACTGAGACTGAATACTGGGCTTTATAGCCATATCATAGCGATTACTGAATACTGAAATACTGGGCTTTTATAGCAGTATACTGTAAATCATTAAACACTGTATTGCATGCATAAATGCATGATCAGATAATGGACGTGTCCCAAGTTGTTATTATCACTGAAAAGAGCATCGAGCTCTCACACTGTACTGGCCGGGCTTAGCCCGAGGGGAGAAATCCCTGACGCGTCCCCACTGTTTACTGACTGAGCACTTGGGCACAACACTGAACAACTGGAAAAGAGTCACATGCATTGCATTCACATGAATGACTGTGTTGTGACAATTACTGATTATGTGATGACATGATTTACTGCAAAATTATTACATGTTACTGCTAATTGTTGTTTATTGCTTTAAACCGTTATAAATCGTTATATTATCTTGATAACTGAATATTACTGTATTATGTTGTACGCCATGTGCGTAATGCATGATTTGAGTGAACCATCGATGATGGTTTCTCACTGAGTTCGCAAAACTCACCCAAAATTTTGCATATATTTTTCAGGTCTTGAAGAATACCCCGGTTGACACGGGAGTATGTCTACTGTAGGCAAGTGAAGGATAGAGGTCGGGATCAGTCCGTGTCTGCATTAGTGTCTTATCAAATTGTGTTCCGCAATCACTGTATAACAATGCTTTGTATTTCTACTGAGCCCATTGTGGTTTTAATGTTTTACTCATTGATTGATTGTAAATTATTCTTGGATGACTGTAATAACTGAAACTGGTTTATTATGAACATGGATTTTAGTTACTTACTATTTTTGCCGCGCTAACGTGGAATCAATGGCTTCAAAAGAAAAAAAATGTATACTGAGTTTTAATCGACTGATGTAGTACGCCACCCTCGCGGGGCACGGACTCGGATATCACCAACGATATCGGGTTCGGGTCACTCGGGAGTGGGGTGTTACATTTAGGTGGTATCAGAGCCCAGTAGTACGTAATGTATCTGTGCACAGTCTGAAACATAGGGTGCATGCATTTGAGTCGTGTCGTTGCAGACCGTGATAACTGATCCCTAGTCTGAGTCGCACGAGTAGAAATCCTACGTGTGCGAATGTGTTAAGTGACTAAGTGAGACTGGATTAGAGCGTAAATCCCTGAAAGTGTATAAACAATTAGGAAAGGAAGAAGGAAAAATGGATAAGGAGATTAATATTGTACTGTGGTTAGAATGACATGTTGGCTAGACGGATTAAGGAAAGAATTGATATCAATGAATTCCGGATTAAAATGGTAATAATGTGGTGATAGAAAATGAATATGTCTAGAATCGGGAGAGGTCCACTAGAGATATGGGAAGCATCTTGGTTATAGTAGGCTAAGTGAGATTAAAGGTCCGGGATGATTAAGTAATTAGAGTTACATTTGTATATGTGAGGACATGGGAAACATTGGGCCGAGTAAAGTGTAGATGATCCGATCGGTGAGATATGGATTCATCTGCATTTGTGTTCAATATCGAGATATCATAGGTAGATGAGGATAAGCGGGATTGTGATAGGATCAATATTGTACCGCACGGTCTACCTAGAACCGAAAGAACTGAAAGAACAAAGTACCTAGTGCCTAGTCGAGTAAGAAAAGTAGAAGATAAAAGTGTGCAGATAAACCAAATGAACTCGTGAAGCGGAATGATCTTGAATGCATAAGCGTGAGATTGAAATGGTTATGTGAATATTGTGCTAAGAGTTTGGAAATCAAGATAATAAGATCGTAAGGAAATAGATAGATTGACAATTGCTCTGATTGTATATCGGAAATTCTTTGAAAAGATGTATATAGACACAGAAATAGTAACTGGATGGGTAAATAGATAGAGATACAATGGAGTTGCATCAGTGATTTTGTCGTGTTTTGGGGACTGTAAATGCCCTATCATAGATTGTTTGAGGAAAATGAAGAGATACGTAGCAATAAGGAGATGATATTGTATAAGCCAAGTGGATATGACCTTAAAAAGGTTAAACAAAAAAAACAAAAAAAACAAGGATAGCGATATATGAAAAGAGTTGCCATATTTAAGTCGATTTACCATTGGGAGTATCTAGTGGACGGTAAGGTTGTTCATGATTAATAAAGCGATGTGAAAGATACATGAAAATCACAGAGGAGATGATCGGTGAATGATTAGAGTGGCTATAAATTGAAAGTTCATAATGGATTAAATTAAGACATAGGAGGACTGAATGCACCTGTATGAGAGGAAATAAAGAATAATTATGGCATAAGTCCTTTATTCGAGGATTAGCATCAACGGAAAGGATTTTAAAATTGTTCTGACTGAGATAGTGCGTAGAGTTAAGAATGATTGACAAGCAATTACGGATACTAATTGGCTGATGAGACTTTCGTGAACAGTATAAAGATGGTAGTAAGACTAATGGTCAAACGAAAAGAAGTATGGACGAAATCAAAAGTGAAATTGAGGTTATCTGCACTGTGTGTACGGAAAAGTAAAGTATCCAATAACATGAGAGGAATTTTAATATGAGGTGATCCTATTGCAATGTGAAGTGATTAGATCTCCATATGTGATGCAAAACTGTTGGGAAAATCTAGATTTGAAACGAAGAATAAAATAGTCTTGAACTGCGAAGTGAAATACTCAAATGAAAAGTACGGATGACTAGGTAGTGGCATACATCGATGTGGATGACAGGAAATCAATTGAAAAGAGAAAATGAATATAGACAAGAAGTCCTAAAGGGAAACTGACAATGACGTGAAGTAGTGTTATCTTCAAAAAGGGATTGCAAATACACTACTTGTGGACTCAATGAAAAAGTTGAATGATATATGGTAAAGTCAACAAGACGCTAATAAGGAATTATGTGAGGTAAGCAAATGGTAGTGACCATGATTCTAGATGGAATGTGTTTGAAAGTGTTGAACAGTGAAAAGTAAAAAGAACAATATGACTAATTGAGGAATCTGATACTGATGATAAGCATATACTGGAAGAGTGGGCAGTGTGTATTGAACTGAGACAATATGTTAAATGGGTATAAGATAAATTGAACTGACTTTGATAAATGGTATTGGAGACTTTAGATTCCTATAATGATACATTGTGTTAATTCGAGGAAATAGACGGGCATCAATGACTACTATACTGACAATGTTGAAATGAACAGACAATTCTGCCTACTAAATTCAAATAGTGAACAGATTACAGATATTGGGATTTCCAATGAATGTCAGGTAGGTTATGGTTAATTGTGAAATATTTCTGGAAACTTGAGATACTGGATAAAGGTAAGGAATGGTTAAGAGTACTGGAGTTAAAGTGGTGAGTCCTATAAGGAGTCTGAATATGCAAGTGAAATCGGAAAAAAAAAAAATTGAATGATTCAAAGAAAAAGTATGGGTACCGATAAAAAGTGTTAGAACAAGAAAGTGAACAGTCAAAGTTAGACATTCTAGTAAGCATATGCGAAAAGTGAAAGTGAAATTGAATAACTATGGCTATAGAATGAAGTGATTATAGATTTAAGTGCTTATAGGTTTGAATGTTCAACAGAAAAATGCTTAAGTGGTTTGGGTTTTCAGATTTTGATCGTGTTATAGAGTTACGATTCTTGTAAAGATACACCGCTACCTTTATGCGATTGCCTAACTAAGTCAAAGACCACAATAAATTTGAGGCTGTGTTGAGTGAACTAAAGGAAAGTGACATAGGAAAACATCATGGGTTAGCTAAAGTGAATCAGGATCGGATAAGTGAAACATAGTAAAATGCATATCCGGATAGAGTCGTGAACACTATAAAGCGTTGAATTGTCTAAGGAAAATTGAATTTGAACAGAGAGTTTGTGGGATATAAAGAATGACTGCATTAGGTAAAGTATCACTGGTTATAGTGAAATGGAACTAAATGTCATTGTATTGGTACCAAAGGAATGTGAGGGATGAGATAAAGGAGATTATGGTACGTATCACCTTGAAAGGATGTCTGGAACACGTATTAGTCTGCATGTTACTTGAGAAAAAGTATTGGATTGATAACGGGTTCGGAAATAAGGAATTGAGTCATAGCATCGGAACCAAAGTTAATAGCTACTCCGAAAATGGCAAGTGAAATAGTATGATAATAAGGTCGCCAACTGACAGCCTTGTGGAGTCTGTTTACTGTGATGAGGGATAATGAGTTAGTCAAATAAGTGACGGAACAACTGACTGAATATGGTTACTGTGACCTTTCGGAAAATGAATTATGGAATGGAAAAGTGTATAGGACATGTAGGAACATATGATTACTGTCATACTAAACTGTTGATTGAGAATTTCGAGGACGAAATTTTTATAAGGAGGGGGGAGTTGTAACATCCCACCCCCGATAGGAAGGGTAAAATAGTAAATTGACATAGGAAGAGATTGATAGGGATTTATTCGTATTGTCCATGCATACTGGTACTAGTGACCAGTGAAATCTGTGCACATGAAATAACTGTACATGCATACATGACATTCCCGATTTTCGTGCCTAATGGAATTTTATTGTGAATAATGTGGAAATTGTATTTGAAAAATTTATTGAACTGCGTTTTTATGTGTTTTACATTTTACGGAATTATAGGAATTTTTCGGAATTTTCCTAGAGAAAATTCGACCGACCGGAAAAATCGCCAATTGGTGAACCTACGATTTTCTTTGATGAAAATTTCTACCCAATGGCACTAGAATATTGGGTATATTATTTTGGGATTGAAATTAGGGTCACCGGACTATAATGGGTCAAATTGTAGCAGATTTCTAAATCCTATCCATTATTTTGTTTTATGTCTATTTTGTCTTTTCCTCCCATTTGCCAAGTGTCCTAAAGAGTTGGCATGCTTTTGTCTTCTTCCTATCCTTGTCATTTCGGTGGCTTCTCTTGAAAGGGGATAAAAAGAAGAGTTTTACCCATTTGTTCTTTCCCCATCCGAAAACCTCTTCATCTTTCCTTCTCCATTGATTTTGTTTCTCCTTCTTCATGGTTATTTCCTCCAACCTTAAGTGATCTTCCTTATATGCTTATAATCTCAACCTTTAACCTTCCTACATGATGAGAACCATGTATGTGGTTGAGAAAGTGGAGAGATTGGTGTTGTAGTGAAGAGGAAGGCTTGAGTAGGTAAGTTATGGTTTAAGCTTTAATGATACTTTGATTATGAATTTATGAATCATGGTGATTAGAAGCATGTAATGGGAATTATGGTACAATTATGATGTTGATTGATGCTTCAATTTGATGATAATTATTGCTTGACTTAATGGGTATAAGGTTAGTTTGAAGTAGGAATGGATAAGGTAGTATGAATACATGGTTTTAACTTGTTTTGTGATTGAATTTTGATGATTAATGTTAATTAGAATTGAGAAATTAAGTGCTGCCAATGTTTAGGTATTAGCCCTAGGACATGTATGAATGGCATAAGAACTGATTTGTGTTATTTGGATGCTTGATGATGTGTTAAAGGCAATGGAAATGAGAGAAACAAAGGTTGGACCAAATCTGGAAAATTAGGGTTTTTGATTGATTGTACTGTTTTAATCATAACTCATTGTATAGAAATGCAAATGAGGTGAGGTTTGTGGCCACTTAAACTTTGGGATGTTAGCTACATTTTTTTGTGAAATAGGTGTTGGCTAATTGTAATCTTAAGAGGGTGAAATGTGGCGTGGAAAGTTGCTGTTCTGGACTGGAATGAATAGTACCCGAAATCATACCCTTGAGTTTTGCTAATTTTTATGAATTAATTGAGAAGGAATTAGAACAAATAGATTAGATGAAAAATTTAAGCGTATTAAGTTATCTTTCTAATTCCACTGAGTTTACAATTTTTCGATATGTATAGTAGGAATTATGGACTGATGAGTGTTGGCTGTTTTTATGCATTGACTGAAACCTAGTTGGATTGGCACATTTAGTGCACATTCGGATTTGGAAGAATTTTAGTAATTTTTGTGAATTGAATTGGAGTTTTAAATGTACTGAAGAGTTCTAGATGACACATTGATCTTGAAAATGATATATGGCTTAGAATATTTGGAAATCATATGTGGGAGATATGGAATTTCAAAATCTGAACCTACATTGTGATGTTAAGTGCTGATTAGGTCAGAAACTTGCATAACAGATTTGAAACTGTTAGAGGCTGAATTGGAGTTTGGTTATTTCAGGAAGAATTGAAGTTTGAGGATTTATCTTTTCAGGGATATAAAGTTCTGATTGTTCTGACTTGTTTACAGGGAGTTATCTTCTTATAAATTTACTGCTCAAATTGAATGATTTCAGGGACAGCAACATTGAGTGAATTAATTGACCTAGTTAGCATGGGAATTGAAATTTTGATTGTTTCACAAAAGTTGTAGAGGACATTTTGATCTTGATGAGCATATTTATTACATAATTTTTGACTACCTCGAATGGAAGTTGGTGAATTTCCAATGACTGTTCTGTTTTGGGAAGTGATTGTGTAGCCAGTAGCTTGTACTGGGATTTTGACACCCTTAGGGGTGAAATTGATTTTTCTAGACTAAAGGAAACTTGTAGAGGGTTTCATTACCTTTCCAATGAGATATGGTTTGTATTTTTCGGAATTGTGTAGAATATGTTATGAATTTTTTAATTTCGGTTAAAGAAAAGAAAAAAAGAGTAGGAAATAAGGGCAATATTTATATATATTAATTGTTGAATTTTGATTTCTTTGTAAATAACTTTTCCGTCCGATGTCTGATTGACCTGATTCTTGAGGCATCGGATTCAGTGAATATTGAATTTCATTTTTTGAGAAATTAGGAATTTTTGAACGGAAAATTTGACGTGGATCCGGGTAAGGGACCGTTAATCACTGTTTTATAAAGTTGGGACCTATAAAGGTCAAAATTGAGCGTCGTCAGCGCCATTGGATTTCTTATTTTTGAAACGGATTTTTCTGTAGAAAAAGATGCGTTTAGGGCCGGGAATATCATGATCATGCATTGTGCACCTTCTAAGTGTTACATGTGCATTCGAAATAGTTCGATTGAACAATTGATAATGTTTGTTTATCGTCATTTGTTTTAGTCACACTTGGACGTCGGTCCACCGACGTCCACCGAGACTGTCGATTTTGGCTCGGAAATACGGTGAGTAATCTAGTTGGTTTCTCGAATACCGTTGTTTACATGCTCCATGTGAATTACATGCAAAGATGAATTGTATGACTCTTGTATGATCACCGGCATGTATTAGATTGAATTGCATGCTTTCACCGAATTGAACTGCTTGATACATGACATCGAGATCAAATCTGGGCTTTATAGCCATATCATAGCGATTCTCGAATCTTTGAAATCTTGGGCTTTTATAGCAGTATCGTAAATCATTAAACATCAGATTGCATGCATAAATGCATGATCGGATAATGGGCGTGTCCCAAGTTGTTATTATCACTTGAAAAGAGCATCGAGCTCTCACCTTTATCTTGGCGGGCTTAGCCCGAGGGGAAAATCTCGACGCGTCCCCACTGCTTCTTGTTGAGCACTTGGGCACAACATCAACAATCGGAAAGAGTCACATGCATTGCATTCACATGAATGACCGTGTTGTGACAATTCTTGATTATGTGATGACATGATTTATCGCAAAATTATTACATATTCTTGCTAATTGTTGTTTATTGCTTAAACTGTTATAAACTGTTATATTATCTTGATAACTGAATATTCTTGTATTATGTTTATGCCATGTGCGTAATGCATGATTTAGTGAACCATCGATGATGGTTTCTCACCGAGTTCGCAAAACTCACCCAAAATTTTGCATATATTTTCAGGTCTTGAAGAATACCCCGTTGACACGGAGTATGTCTCTTGTAGGCAAGTGAAGGATAGAGGTCGGGATCAGTCAGTATGCGCATTAGTGTCTTATCAAATTGTGTTCATAATCACCGTATAACAATGCTTTGTATTTCTACTGAGCCCATTGTGGTTTTAATGTTTTACTCATTGATTGATTGTAAATTATTCTTGGATGACTGTAATAACTGAAACTGGTTTATTATGAACATGGATTTTAGTTACTTACTATTTTTGCCGCGCTAACGTGGAATCAATGGCTTCAAAAGAAAAAAAATGTATACTGAGTTTTAATCGACTGATGTAGTACGCCACCCTCGCGGGGCACGGACTCGGATATCACCAACGATATCGGGTTCGGGTCACTCGGGAGTGGGGTGTTACATTTAGGTGGTATCGAGCCCGATGATGCGTAATGTATCCGGGCACGATCTGAAACATAGGTGCATGCATTTGAGTCGTGTCGTTGCAGACTGTGATAACTGATCCCTAGTCTGAGTCGCACGAGTAGAAATCCTACGTGTGCGAATGTGTTAAGTGACTAAGTGAGAGAAAAGTGAGACTGGATTAGAGCGTAAATCCCTGAAAGTGTATAAACAATTAGGAAAGGAAGAAGGAAAAATGGATAAGGAGATTAATATTGTACTGTGGTTAGAATGACTGTGTTGGCCTAGACGGATTAAGGAAAGAATTGATATCAATGAATTCCCGGATTAAAATGGTAATAATGTGGTGATAGAAAAATGAATATGTCTAGAACTGGGAGAGGTCCACTAGAGATATGGGAAGCATACTGGTTATAGTAGGCCTAAGTGAGATTAAAGGTCCGGGATGATTAAGTAATTAGAGTTCTGACTGTATATGTGAGGACATGGGAAACATTGGAACTGAGTAAAGTGTAGATGATCCGATCAGGCAGATATGGATTCACTGCATTTGTGTTCAATATCAGTAGATATCATAGGTAGATGAGGATAGCGGGATTGTGATAGGATCAATATTGTACCGTACCGGTCTACCTAGAACTGAAAGAACTGAAAGAGCAAAGTACCTAGTGCCTAGTCGAGTAAGAAAAAGTAGAAGATAAAAGTGTACAGATAAACTGAAATGAACTCGTGAAACGGGAATGATCTTGAATGCATAAGCGTGAGATTGAAATGGTTATGTGAATATTGTGCTAAGAGTTTGGAAATCAGTATAATAAGATCGTAAGGGAAATAGATAGATTGACAATTGCTACTGATTGTATATCGGGAAATTCTTTGAAAAGATGTATATAGACACAGAAATAGTAACTGGATGGGTAAATAGATAGAGATACAATGGAGTTGCATCAGTGATTTTGTCGTGTTTTGGGGACTGTAAATGCCCTATCATAGATTGTTTGAGGAAAATGAAGAGATACGTAGCAATAAGGAGATGATATTGTATAAGCCAAGTGGATATGACCTTAAAAAGGTTAAACAAAAAAAACAAAAAAAACAAGGATAGCGATATATGAAAAGAGTTGCCATATTTAAGTCGATTTACTATTGGGAGTATCTAGTGGACGGTAAGGTTGTTCATGATTAATAAAACGTATGTGAAAGATACATGAAAATCACAGAGGAGATGATCGGTGAATGATTAGAGTGGCTATAAATTGAAAGTTCATAATGGATTAAATTAAGACATAGGAGGACTGAATGCACCTGTATGAGAGGAAATAAAGAATAATTATGGCATAAGTCCTTTATTCGAGGATTAGCATCAACGGAAAGGATTTTAAAATTGTTCTGACTGAGATAGTGCGTAGAGTTAAGAATGATTGACAAGCAATTACGGATACTAATTGGCTGATGAGACTTTCGTGAACAGTATAAAGATGGTAGTAAGACTAATGGTCAAACGAAAAGAAGTATGGACGAAATCAAAAGTGAAATTGAGGTTATCTCTGCACTTGTGTATGCGGAAAAGTAAAGTATCCAATAACATGAGAGGAATTTTAATATGAGGTGATCCTATTGCAATGTGAAGTGATTAGATCTCCATATGTGATGCAAAACTGTTGGGAAAATCTAGATTTGAAACGAAGAATAAAATAGTCTTGAACTGCGAAGTGAAATACTCAAATGAAAAGTACGGATGACTAGGTAGTGGCATACATCGATGTGGATGACAGGAAATCAATTGAAAAGAGAAAATGAATATAGACAAGAAGTCCTAAAGGGAAACTGACAATGACGTGAAGTAGTGTTATCTTCAAAAAGGGATTGCAAATACACTACTTGTGGACTCAATGAAAAAGTTGAATGATATATGGTAAAGTCAACAAGACGCTAATAAGGAATTATGTGAGGTAAGCAAATGGTAGTGACCATGATTCTAGATGGAATGTGTTTGAAAGTGTTGAACAGTGAAAAGTAAAAGAACAATATGACTAATTGAGGAATCGATCATCGATGATAAGCATATCTGGAAGAGTGGGCAGTGTGTATTGAACTGAGACAATATGTTAAATGGGTATAAGATAAATTGAACTGACTTTGATAAATGGTATTGGAGACTTTAGATTCCTATAATGATACATTGTGTTAATTCGAGGAAATAGACGGGCATCAATGACTACTATACTGACAATGTTGAAATGAACAGACAATTCTGCCTACTAAATTCAAATAGTGAACAGATTACAGATATTGGGATTTCCAATGAATGTCTGGTAGGTTATGGTTAATTGTGAAATATTTCTGGAAACTTGAGATACTGGATAAAGGTAAGGAATGGTTAAGAGTACTGGAGTTAAAGTGGTGAGTCCTATAAGGAGTCTAAATATGCAAGTGAAATCGGAAAAAAAAAATTGAATGATTCAAAGAAAAAGTATGGGTACCGATAAAAAGTGTTAGAACAAGAAAGTGAACAGTCAAAGTTAGACATTCTAGTAAGCATATGCGAAAAGTGAAAGTGAAATTGAATAACTATGGCTATAGAATGAAGTGATTATAGATTTAAGTGCTTATAGGTTTGAATGTTCAACAGGAAAAATGCTTAAGTGGTTTGGGTTTTTCAGGATTTTGATCGTGTTATAGAGTTCTGATTTACTGTAAAGATACACTGCTACACTGTACAGTGCCTAACGGAAGTCAAAGACCACAATAAATTTGAGACTGTGTTGAGTGAACTAAAGGAAAGTGACATAGGAAAACATCATGGGTTAGCTAAAGTGAATCAGGATCGGATAAGTGAAACATAGTAAAATGCATATCCGGGATAGAGTGCGTGAACACTATAAAACAGTGAATTGTCTAAGGAAAATTGAATTTGAACAGAGAGTTTGTGGGATATAAAGAATGACTGCATTAGGTAAAGTATCACTGGTTATAGTGAAATGGAACTAAATGTCATTGTATTGGTACCAAAGGAATGTGAGGGATGAGATAAAGGAGATTATGGTACGTATCACCTTGAAAGGATGTCTGGAACACGTATTAGTCTGCATGTTACTTGAGAAAAAGTATTGGATTGATAACGGGTTCGGAAATAAGGAATTGAGTCATAGCATCGGAACCAAAGTTAATAGCTACTCCGAAAATGGCAAGTGAAATAGTATGATAATAAGGTGCCAACCGATGACCTTGTGAGTCTTTCTTGTGATGAGGGATAATGAGTTAGTCAAATAAGTGACGGAACAACTGACTGAATATGGTTACTGTGACCTTTCGGAAAATGAATTATGGAATGGAAAAGTGTATAGGACATGTAGGAACATATGATTACTGTCATACTAAACTGTTGATTGAGAATTTCGAGGACGAAATTTTTATAAGGAGGGGGCAGTTGTAACATCCCACCCCCGATAGGAAGGGTAAAATAGTAAATTGACATAGGAAGAGATTGATAGGGATTTATTCGTATTGTCCATGCATACTGGTACTAGTGACCAGTGAAATCTGTGCACATGAAATAACTGTACATGCATACATGACATTCCCGATTTTCGTGCCTAATGGAATTTTATTGTGAATAATGTGGAAATTGTATTTGAAAAATTTATTGAACTGCGTTTTTATGTGTTTTACATTTTACGGGAATTATAGGAATTTTTCTGGAATTTTCCGGAGAAAATTTCCGGACCGGAAAAATCGCCAATTGGTGAACCGGTCGATTTTCGGTAGCGAAAATTTCTACCCAATGGCACTAGAATATTGAGTATATTATTTTGGGATTGAAATTAGGGTCACTGGACTATAATGGGTCAAATTGTAGCAGGATTTCTAAATCCTATCCATTATTTTGTTTTATGTCTATTTTGTCTTTTTCCTCCCATTTGCCAAGTGTCCTAAA
The DNA here is from genome assembly GCA_029891385.1 of Erythroxylum novogranatense. NCBI lineage: Eukaryota > Viridiplantae > Streptophyta > Magnoliopsida > Malpighiales > Erythroxylaceae > Erythroxylum > Erythroxylum novogranatense. The sequence goes on from CM057224.1 coordinate 6,010,498, forward strand.
GAGTTGGCATGCTTTTGTCTTCTTCCTATCCTTGTCATTTCGGTGGCTTCTCTTGAAAGGGGATAAAAAGAAGAGTTTTACCCATTTGTTCTTTCCCCATCCGAAAACCTCTTCATCTTTCCTTCTCCATTGATTTTGTTTCTCCTTCTTCATGGTTATTTCCTCCAACCTTAAGTGATCTTCCTTATATGCTTATAATCTCAACCTTTAACCTTCCTACATGATGAGAACCATGTATGTGGTTGAGAAAGTGGAGAGATTGGTGTTGTAGTGAAGAGGGAAGGCTTGAGTAGGTAAGTTATGGTTTAAGCTTTAATGATACTTTGATTATGAATTTATGAATCATGGTGATTAGAAGCATGTAATGGGAATTATGGTACAATTATGATGTTGATTGATGCTTCAATTTGATGATAATTATTGCTTGACTTAATGGGTATAAGGTTAGTTTGAAGTAGGAATGGATAAGGTAGTATGAATACATGGTTTTAACTTGTTTTGTGATTGAATTTTGATGATTAATGTTAATTAGAATTGAGAAATTAAGTGCTGCCAATGTTTAGGTATTAGCCCTAGGACATGTATGAATGGCATAAGAACTGATTTGTGTTATTTGGATGCTTGATGATGTGTTAAAGGCAATGGAAATGAGAGAAACAAAGGTTGGACCAAATCTGGAAAATTAGGGTTTTTGATTGATTGTACTGTTTTAATCATAACTCATTGTATAGAAATGCAAATGATTTGAGGTTTGTGGCCACTTAAACTTTGGGATGTTAGCTACATTTTTTTGTGAAATAGGTGTTGGCTAATTGTAATCTTAAGAGGGTGAAATGTGGCGTGGAAAGTTGCTGTTCTGGACTGGAATGAATAGTACCCGAAATCATACCCTTGAGTTTTGCTAATTTTTATGAATTAATTGAGAAGGAATTAGGACAAATAGATTAGATGCAAAATTTAAGCGTATTAAGTTATCTTTCTAATGCCACTGAGTTTACAATTTTTCGATATGTATAGTAGGAATTATGGACTGATGAGTGTTGGCTGTTTTTATGCATTGACTGAAACCTAGTTGGATTGGCACATTTAGTGCACATTCGGATTTGGAAGAATTTTAGTAATTTTTGTGAATTGAATTGGAGTTTTAAATGTACTGAAGAGTTCTAGATGACACATTGATATTGAAAATGATATATGGCTTAGAATATTTGGAAATCATATGTGGGAGATATGGAATTTCAAAATCTGAACCTACATTGTGATGTTAAGTGCTGATTAGGTCAGAAACTTGCATAACAGATTTGAAACTGTTAGAGGCTGAATTGGAGTTTGGTTATTTCAAGAAGAATTGAAGTTTGAGGATTTATCTTTTCAGGGATATAAAGTTCTGATTGTTCTGACTTGTTTACAGGGAGTTATGCTTCTTATAAATTTACTGCTCAAATTGAATGATTTCAGGGACAGCAACATTGAGTGAATTAATTGACCTAGTTAGCATAGGAATTGAAATTTTGATTGTTTCACAAAAGTTGTAGAGGACATTTTGATCTTGATGAGCATATTTATTACATAATTTTTGACTACCTCGAATGGAAGTTGGTGAATTTCCAATGACTGTTCTGTTTTGGGAAGTGATTGTGTAGCCAGTAGCTTGTACTGGGATTTTGACACCCTTAGGGGTGAAATTGATTTTTCTAGACTAAAGGAAACTTGTAGAGGGTTTCATTACCTTTCCAATGAGATATGGTTTGCATTTTTCGGAATTGTGTAGAATATGTTATGAATTTTTTAATTTCGGTTAAAGAAAAGGGAAAAAGAGTAGGAAATAAGGGCAATATTTATATATATTAATTGTTGAATTTTGATTTCTTTGTGAATAACTTTTCCGTCCGACGTCCGATTGACCTGATTCTTGAGGCATCGGATTCAGTGAATATTGAATTTTATTTTTTGAGAAATTAGGAATTTTTGGACGGAAAATTTGACGTGGATCCGGGTAAGGGACCGTTAATCACTGTTTTATAAAGTTGGGACCTATAAAGGTCAAAATTGAGCGCCGTCAGCGCCATTGGATTTCTTATTTTTGAAACGGATTTTTCTGTAGAAAAGATGCGTTTAGGGCAGAATATCATGATCATGCATTGTGCACCTTCTAAGTGTTACATGTGCATTCTGAAATAGTTCTGATTGAACAATTGATAATGTTTGTTTACTGTCACTGTTTTAGAGTCACACTTGGAACGTCGGTCCACCGACGTCACCGAGACTGTCAGATTTTGGCTCGGAAATACAGGTGAGTAATCTAGTTGGTTTCTCAAATACCTGGTTGTTTACATGCTCCATGTGAATTACATGCAAAGATGAATTGTATGACTACTGTATGATCACTGGCATGTATTAGATTGAATTGCATGCTTTCACTGAATTGAACTGTACTGATACATGACACTGAGACTGAATACTGGGCTTTATAGCCATATCATAGCGATTCGAATCTTCAAATCTTGGGCTTTATAGCAGATCATCGTAAATCATTAAACACTGTATTGCATGCATAAATGCATGATCAGATAATGGACGTGTCCCAAGTTGTTATTATCACTGAAAAGAGCATCGAGCTCTCACACTGTACTGGCCGGGCTTAGCCCGAGGGGAGAAATCCCTGACGCGTCCCCACTGTTTACTGACTGAGCACTTGGGCACAACACTGAACAACTGGAAAAGAGTCACATGCATTGCATTCACATGAATGACTGTGTTGTGACAATTACTGATTATGTGATGACATGATTTACTGCAAAATTATTACATGTTACTGCTAATTGTTGTTTATTGCTGCAAACTGTTATAAACTGTTATATTATACTGATAACTGAATATTACTGTATTATGTTGTACGCCATGTGCGTAATGCATGATTTGAGTGAACCATCGATGATGGTTTCTCACTGAGTTCGCAAAACTCACCCAAAATTTTGCATATATTTTTCAGGTCTTGAAGAATACCCCGGTTGACACGGGAGTATGTCTACTGTAGGCAAGTGAAGGATAGAGGTCGGGATCAGTCCGTGTCTGCATTAGTGTCTTATCAAATTGTGTTCGCAATCAACGTATAACAATGCTTTGTATTTCTCTTGAGCCCATTGTGGTTTTAATGTTTTACTCATTGATTGATTGTAAATTATTCTTGGATGGTATAATAAGCTGAAACTGGTTTATTATGAACATGGATTTTAGTTACTTACTATTTTTGCCGCTTAACGTGGAATCAATGGCTTCAAAAGAAAAAAAATGTATCTTGAGTTTTAATCGATGATGTAGTCGCCACCCTCGCGGGGCACGGACTCGGATATCACCAACGATATCGGGTTCGGGTCACTCGGGAGTGGGGTGTTACATTTTGAGGGAGAAATTCTTTTAAGAAGGGGAGAATTGTTGGACCCCGAACTTTCGGTGGAAATTAGGAATATTAAAATGAATTCAATGAGTGTTTTCAGATATGAATTGTGTTATAGATGTTATTGTGCTTAAAGGAAATTGATGAGAAATGAAGTGATTGGTTTTGATGACTTTGAAATTTGAGTAGATTTGTATGAGTTATGAAAGTTAAAGTGAATGGGTTCATTGAAATGGAGTTGAAAAGCATGAAATAGAAAGTGAAAGTGTGAAATTTTGAAGAAAATAGAAAATTTGACTTGAAAGTTGACTTTTTGATTTAGGCAGAATTTGAGGGAATAATCTTCATGAAATTTGTAGATTATGTTGAGAGTTTTCTGTAGCCATAAATTTTGACAGTTTTCGATATCAGAATCAAAAGTTATGAGATTTTGAAGTTAAGTATATTTGACGTTGTTTTGGAAAAATACTATGAAGTATAGATTTGTGTGTATTGTGCTTTGAGGTCGATCGCCATACTGATGTGGTTTGAATTGGAGTAAATGGTTTATGTGAAAGTTATAGAGAATTAGAATAGCTTTAAAGTGATGTATAATATGCAATTTTTGCATGTGGAGGTTGAAAGATGTGAGATTGTGAAGTTTGAATGTTGTTAATATGGAAATTTCTAGGCAATAGCTTCGATTTGGATTTTGACCCTCATTGATGTAGAATTTGTTCATAGGGTCTTAATGAAAGTTGTATCTCATGTTTCCAACTTTCTAACGCCATAAAGTATGCAATTTTTCGATATCGGGGCAAGAAGTTATGATAATTTAAAGTTTGGATATTGCTTAGGTGATTGCTAACAGGGCAGAACCTTTGATTCAAAAATTGACTTAGCTAGAGGTTGAAATTGCTTTGGAGTTCTTCATGAACATTGTAGAGCTTGTTTTTATCTTTCCATTGATATAAAGCACAAAAATATTGGACAAGGGAGTAGAAAGTTATGATTGTTAGAAGTTCTGATGCTATTTAGTATGAAGCCAATAGACCAGTCACTTTGTGTGAAGTTTTTGACCCATTTAGAGGTCGATTTGATTTTTAAGGCCTTCATCTAAGTTGTAGAGGGTTCTTTTACCTTTCCGTAGACACCAAGTTTGTCAAATTTGTAGTTTTTAGTCAAACGATATGAGTGTTAGAAGTTTGAAGGTCGGATTGGGTGCTGATTTCCTACCGAGCTCGATTTCTGGCCGAGCTCGATATCCCGTCGAAACATGATTTCTGGCCGAGTTCGATTTCTGGCGAGCTTTGACCTCCCTTCACTCTTTTGAGCATAACTTCTTCGTCCGACCTCTGATCGACCCGATTTTTCAAGCGTTGGATTCTCAAGACATTTTTCTATCTTTCTATACTAGATAGATTGGTTTTGGCATTAAATGGAGAAAAATAGATCTGATTAAAGTGAGCAGACTGGTGGAAAAAGTCTGAACATCGTTCGGTATTTTGGAGATATCTCGATCGGTAGAACTCCGATCGATCTGATTCTTTTTGGAAATTAAAATAGAGACATGGGGCTACAAATGATATGAAGGAGTCGATTGACAATTTAGCCTCTAAGGCTTTCAATTTCAAATCAGAATTTAGATGTAGTGTTCAGCCTCGGGTCTGAAGAACAGACTTCAACATTTTGGAGATATATTGAGCTATAGAGCTCCGATCGATGCGATTCTTGAAGCGATGGATTCGTAAGACATAGAGGGTTGTTTCTCTAAAGTTTTTAAGGCAAAAAGGAAGGGGAAATTTTGGAAGTTTACTTAAAGGGTTAAGTTTATAGGTTTAAATGGAGGGGCATATGGGTCATTCTTCATTCATTAATGACATGGCAAGATTGTGGTCCTTTATAAGGAGAGAATGCATGACACTTAGATAGAAAAACAACAAGAGAAGAAAAGAAAGAAAAGAAAGAGAGGAGAATGAGAGAAGCTTCGGTGAAAGAGAAAGAGAGAGAAAGCATAGGGTTTTTGATTTTTGGGAGATTTCAAGGGAGTTTTGAGTTGATTCAAGGGAAAAAGGATGGAAGATGATGAAAGCTTCCTTCCAAACCAAGATATATCCGAAAATGGTGAAGGATGAGGTAAGACTCGAAATTTTGATTTGTGAATTTTGGAGAGTTTTTAGTTTAGAATCATGGAAAATGATATGGGTTTGTGTATTATGAAGTTAATTTCGGTGATTGATAAGTATTATGGGTTTAATTTTGGATGGAAATTAATTAGGGTTATGCCCAATTTTTTGAATTGGGGATTTTGAAAATTGGTGATTTAGATAGCTGGATTATATGTGGAATTAGTGTTTTCTAAGTTCAATTTCAAGGATTATGTTATTTATGAGATTGAATTTGTGGGAAATTGTTGTAGGGAATTTTTTATTGGAAGAAAGAGAGATGCAATGGTCAAATTGAAGCATTGGATAAGCTTCAAGCATAGAAATGAGGTGGGTACCTGTTTATAATAGAATTTATAAGCCACTACTGCTTTCTTTAAACAAAGAGATTTTCTGATTTCAATTGCATCATAAATGTTGCATCATTGTATGAATGATTTGAAAAATCATTATTGATTCAATACATGAACTTTTGATGAATTGCAAAATACATGTGTGTTATGCCTCGAAAGATTTCATGGCATTTCATATATTCGGAAAAGATCATTCGATAAATGATTTGTGTTTGGGCAAGAGCGAACCTGTTTCGTTAGTCTCATGCACGATGGCCCATAGCCTTCTCCCGGCTGCCTGTTTGAGGCCACGAGATCTTGAGAAATCAGACTCGTTGTGTTACGGTGTAAACCGTTGTATTTAAGGAACTCTCGAGCCAATTGATGTGCATTGCATATTTGATTTGCCATTGCATCTATGAATTGTCAAGTTGATGCATTCATGTTTTGTAACCTATGGGTTTATGGCTAAAAGCTTAAAAATCATACGTTTTGCAAATTACGATTTTGAATACGGCTAGAAAAGAAATTTTTGAAAATGTGCTTTACGGATTTCAAAGAAATGTTTTCTAAGATCAGCAAAGAAAAAGAATTTCAAGGGTTTTGCTTATTTATTTGTTATAAACTGTTACCCACGAGCTATAAGCTCACCCCCTTCATTCTCATCCACAGGTGATAACAAGAAGATCGGGTGAAGAAAATTGAAGATTTTTGTTTGTATGTGTGCATATTGTTTTGTTTGTAAGTTAGATTGTTGTTGAGAATTCTACGATTATTGGATTTGTGTACATATTCAGATTTTGGATATTGATGTTGTATTATGGCTTGGAATGCCATTCAATTTTTGTAAGTAATTAATTTATGATGTGTATGGATTATGAAATTGTGTATGGTTATGGAATGTGGATTTGCATACTGAATTGAGATCAGATGAATATGAATGGTCTTGTAAATAAATCGTGTTACTGGATTTGAGTTTTTGATTGAGATTATAGAATTGATGAACTCCAGATTGGAAAGGGGTATGGCTTTGTATGAGATTGAGTAAAATGGAAAAAAAAAAGTTATACCGGATTTGATTGGTTTAGAATAGATGTCTTAAGGTTTCCAACGCGATGCTTTTCCTAAAATATTTGTTCATGGATATCAGAAATTGGTCTCAATTCGATTTGATCCGAAGTTTGCTTCGTTTTGATTTGCTTCCGATTCTTTCGCTTTAAGATTGGATTTGCTTTCGTGTTGTAAATACCATTCTTCGCTTTCGCTTATGATTTTGCTTCCGCCTTATGTTCCTTTCTTTCGATTTCGCTTTGGGTTCGGCCTCTTTCGTGTTCCGTTTCTTCGGTTGGGATCCAGTTTTCGGATCGGGTCCCAATATAAGGAATAAGTGTGAAATAATGAAATTATTGGTCACCCTTTGAACAAAAAGGTTTAAAATCCTAAGAAGTTGAGGTTTGAACATAATAGACATGTTTGATAAGTTTAATTAAATGGTGTAAATTAATTTGGCTGTGGAACTATTAAACATGGTTGAGGATGCGGGGTTGATAAATTTGATCTTGTTTTTGTGAGGTTGTGTTGGGACCCGATCCGGGAACCGGATCCCAACCGGAACAGAAACATAGACGAAGCGAATACGGCATCGACAGAAGCAAATCGGAGTGAATGTAGCGAAAGCAAATCAAATAAACATACCGAGATGCAACGCGAATGCAAATCGGAATCGAAAACCAATTCGAGATACTCAATAGAATCGAATCATAAGGCAAAGCGAACGAATTAATCAACCTGAACAAACATCGACATCCGTTGCAAACATGAAGCATAGGAAACTAATCGCGTTGGAAACTCTAAGACGTACCATTTCGAAATCCAGTATAAATTTTTTTTCTTTCTTATTCCTTGTCTTTTCATTCTTAATCACTTTATTTCATTACATACAAAATCGTCATATGCTTGGATACTCATACAAATCCCAAATCGCACTCAAATCATAATAAACTTCTTAACATTAATACCAATCTCATAAGTCCATCTTTCTTACATCTAAATTTTATTTTTCTTCTTTTCCAATTTATTTTCTAACGAAAATTCAAGACAGATAACTACTGCATTTATCCTATCCCAAAATTTCTGCAAGGAAAACACACTTCTAATATCACAAAATCCGAATCATCGGACTCTCCCGTCCTAATCCAAACACCGATAAACAAACGCAATCTTAGTTCTAAACACTTCAATCAAATTCCCATATCAATTCACAATATATTTTCCCAAAATCATACACAATTTCATATACAATTTCCAAAATCATTTACAATCACAGAATTCAAAATCCATACATCGACTTCTTCATTCTTTTACATCAACCTAATATATACAATTTCATACAAACTTCATAAATCATATACATACATGGCAATTTGCCATATTCAATCTTAATACCAAAATCTCAATTTGCACAAAAATCCAAATAATACAAAATCGAATCAAATGTCTTGATACTCTTTCATCCGATCTCCTGCACGAAACCTGGAGATGGGGATGAAAGGGGGGTGAGCTCGGAAGCTTGTGGGTAACATATTTATAAACTGAATAATAAGCATAAATCAATTTTCATAAACTTTTTGCCAAAAGGCTTAGTTTTCAAACTTTTCAACTTTCAAATATTTTTCTCAAACCCTTTTTCAATTTTCCAAACTTTTCATATCAAATTTCTATAATTTCATGGTTGAAAACCCTTTTTCTCATTTTTCAAAATTTCTCATAAACATGAATGCAATCACATCAGAGAAATTTCACGCACATAAACAAAATCAAAAATCACATCACATAACAAAATGGTTTGGTTTCGGTCCTAACAGACGTCTCGCACATTCCATATAGCGGTCATGTGCAGCCAGTGAATGAGAGGGAGTCCAAATCGAACTCCTAAGCCACTTCATGGCAGCCGGAGAAGGCTATCGAGGAGACAAGTCTGCTTGACTCTACGGAGGGGACCTGACCAAACCCATACAATTCACATATTCATGCTTAAAACAAGCAGATTGCCTGAAGGCACTTTTCGAAATTTCACATTTTCTTTAAATTTTTCATATCATATAATCATAATGTGTCATAAATGACACCAACATATATCCACATGAATTCATATAACAAATCGAATGCAATTCACTTAAATCACATATTCATCACAATATATGCACTAATTCTTTAAATCATAATTCTTCATAAAAATGGAATTAATTGTCTTAGGAATCCAACACTTCAAGAATCAAATCAATTGGATGTCGGACGAAGGAATTATAAGCAAAAGATTACGAAAGGGATCGGATTAAGAACAAAGTAACGGAACTTCAAAACCGAACTTTTCAAAAATCATATCTCTGGATCTCGAACTCAGAATTTGACAAATTTGGTGTCAATAAAAAGATCAAAGGAAGCTCTACAACTTCCCTGAAGTACTCAAAATCAATTTAGGTCTTGAAAGGCCTCAAAACCTCAATCAAAGATTCTGTCCCAAAACAGTTTTTCCTAAACGACTTCCAATTTTTAATCGCTCATAACTCCTAGCCCTGATATCGAAAAATTGCAAACTTTATATCAATGGAAAGATAAAAACATCATCTAAAACTTTCATGAAGACCACTTGCTCTAATTCAAACTAAATCCATACGACGAGTGGCCTCGAAGCATAGAACACACAAATCTATACTTAATAACATTTTCAAAACAAAACATATCTTCAGAAAATCATATCTTTCAATCCTGACATCAAAAAATAGCAAACTTTATGTCCACAAAAAGCTCTCGACAGAGGCTACAATTTTTATGTTGATCATTTCCTCGAATTTTGCCTAAATCAAAAAGTCAACTTTTTCTTCAAAAAGTCAAACTCCGAACGAACTTTGACTGATCATAACTCTCACTCCCGATATCGAAAAATATCAAACTTTATGGCTACAGAAAGCTCTTGACATAAACTACAAGTTTCCAGAAGATCATTTTCTCAAATTCTCCCAAAATAAAAAAGTCAACTCTCAAGTCAAATATTTTTTTCACTATTCTTCCCCAAAGTCAAACTTTCTAAATTCTTCAAATTTTCACACTTTTTCTTTTTAATTCTTGCTATTTAACTTCATTTCAATCAACTCATCCACTTGAACTTTTATAAACGATACCAATCTCCACAATTATCAAATACATCAACATCCAATAATGCTTTTCTCATAAGTTTCCTTAAAGCATACATACAACATATATATATAACACTTATTTTATATCATTTCTTATTTCTAAATTCCACTTAAAAATCGGGGTCCAACAGGTTGTGTACAACAAAGATAACCTTTTCAAATTATATCATAACTTAAAAAGAATGGATGTTTGTTGTATAGGATAACTCGAATGGGATTAGATTATATGTGAGTAAAGTAAACAAGACAACATTTGTATTCTAATAACTTATTGCCATTACCTTTTCAATAGTAGCTATTACGTGCAATAAGTACATACAATCATGCAAGACCACATTATTAGTCTAAATTGTTCATAATGTGTTTTATGTGTAAATTGAATTCCCACTGACATAAGATAATATTGTCATTTTTATGTTAAATTAATAGGTAGTTTCTGGTCAATGGATAAGAGTTGGATAAACAGTGTTAGGGTTTCCCGTGAATACATTGATGGAGTGAAAGCATTTATGAAATTTGTGGTGAAAAAAAAGGGAAGAGATTGTGAAATTTCATGCCCTTGTAGTCGTTGCATGAATGCTTATATGAGGTCCCAAATGAATGTTTGTCAGCATTTACTGAGATTCGGCATGGATCAATCATACACTCGTTGTTGGACCCCGAACCTTTCTATGAGCAAGGAATTTTAACCGAGGAATTATTGGCAAGTAGTTTTGTGTAAATAAGAGAGGAAATTATGAGATTGAAATGAAATGGAAAGAGATTGATTGAATCAAAAGTCATAGGATTGGTTAAAGGTCATGAGTTGGATAATTTTCTGAACATAGTTCAGTATTTTGAGGAATTCGGGAGCTGTACAACTCCGATTTAGTCGATTCTTGAGGAAAATTAAAATTAAGATATGAGGCTACAAATCATATGAAGGGATTGAGTTTTAATTTAGTCCCTAAGGTTGTAAATTTTCGAGTCAAAGTTGGGTTAATGTTCAGTCTCGGATTTTGTGCGGGTCCGATAGTAATTCGACCATAACTCTTTCGTTTCTGACTCGATTTGAGCGTTTTTAGTGTCGTTGGAAACGTAAGACATTGAGGAACATTTTTCTAGAAGGAAGTATTGGCAAATTCCTTCAATTGATCTAAGATAATTAATTAGGAAGTTAGAAGTTTAAGTTGTGAGGTTAAAGATCAAAGGAGGGCAAAATGGGCAAGACAAGGTTAATGAGGGGCATTTTTGGAAGAACAAGAGTAATAAAAAGACAAAATAGAAGAAGAACAGGGAGGAGGTCGTGGCTGCCAAAGGAGAAGGAGAAGAACGAAAATGAAGAAGAGGAAGGAGAGAAGAAGATAAGAAAATCCAAGGAAAAGGAGGAGATTTTCGTGGATCCAAGGAAGAAATCAAGATTCTAAGGTAAGTTCCATCATTTTTCTTCTTGATTGTTGAAGAAATGGGTTAGGGTTGTGATGGAGAAAACTCTAGTGAGAGAAAGTAGTAGGAAGAAGATGATGAATAGTGAAACTCATGGGATTTTGAGTTCTTAGGTTAGGGTTAGGGTTTCTAGCCCATTTGATTTATAGATAGAGTTAAATTGAAACTTGATTCAATTTAGGGTTTTTGGAAAAAGGGGATTTCGAAATTTATGAAGAATGATGAGGTTTTTGTTGTGTTTTAAGGAATCAAGAGCCTATTCAAGGAGAAGAAAGCCATTGATTTGGAATTCTCAAGCTTATAAGGTGGGTAAACCCTTTATGGTTTTTGGTGCAAATGGGCAAAAATGTGTGTATGGGTGTTATGTGTTAAATGATTGACTTAGAATGGGTGCTATGTTGATATGATGTTGTCTAATTGATGAAACAAATGAAATTGTGAATATGCCATGTTATGAAATTTCAAATGCTTGACCTTTGGATATGATTATCATGCCATAAAATTGAATTATGGCATTTTGTATATGAATGGATGATTGAATCATGAAATTGGGATTATGTCATGTCATGCATCGTGTAATGCTTGACATTTCGATATGCTTGTTAGGCCATTGGGCTAAATTATGGTATTTTGTATAAGAAGGAAATGAGAGCATGAACAATTGAATTATGCTTATGTCATGTGAAACATGGCATTTTGTCTATGAGTGATTAAATTAAGCATTGAATTGAATTATGTGCTTTGTGTGGGCGAGAGTGGAACCGTTTCGAGTCACGTGCACGTTGACGACCAAAGCCTTCTCCCAGCTGCCCGCTTGTGGCCCACGAGATCCGAAATGAACTTGTTTCGTTTATGGCGCAAACTTCGGTTTCGTCATTTTGTTCACGGAACCCTCAAGCCATTTGATTGTGCATTTGCCTTTGATGTGTATTGCATTCATGAATTGTTTGTTACACTTGAATGATACAATGACCTAAATTGTGGTTAATAAGTGATGATAATTTGAATTATGAAATGTCATTTGCTTTGTAATGGATGAATTATTATTGATGTATGTATGTTTATATACATGCGTGTATGCATACGTATTGGTTGTTTGTGTGGCTCAAAAGCCAATGGCTATAAATGGTTTAGCAACTGAGCTGTCAAGCTCAACCCATGTTTTTCCCCCCTCAGGTGCAGTCTACAAAGGCCGGTAATCCTTGCAAGACATTTGGACGCGTCGAGATTGTAGTTTGTATTAAGCTAGATGAACCCCTTTGTATAGCTTCTTAAGAACGATAAATTTTGAGTATTCATTGTAATGGTCTAAGTTGTGATGTGTACTTCAATTTGTAAAGAAGATTGTTCAAATTTTTATTTTGTTTATTTATGAGAGTGCAAAATTTGGGATGTCCCTATGTATTTGAATATGTCTTTTAAAGGTTGAAATATATGATTTTGTAAATGGATATTGTGTATAGTATAATTGTTTGTATGAGTGTCATTTGTTGTTTGTGTTAGAATAGCATGTTGGATATTGAAAGGTGTTTTATGAGCATTAGAAGAAATAATGTTGTATGAGAAGTATGGACTTGATGCCTATAATGAATGATAGGAATTTGTGTGTTTTATGAGTTAGTTGATTAAAGTTTGGGAGTTGATGTATGTAGATTAGTATTTGAATGGTTAGGGAATTGGAATGTGAATTAGGTATGGATGATGAGTTAAGACTTGAGAAGTTTATGTTGTATGATTATGTTTAATTAAAGTTTGAATATGATGTATGTGGTTATCTTTGGTTGAGATTGTCAATGGTTGTTAATGTTAGAAGAACATGGTGATATTGGGTTGAATATATGTGACGAATGAATTGGAATTGAATTCCAATGTTGTTTGATGTTGTTGAATGAATCTGGGGTGATTATGAATTTATATGGGGTTAGGATGGAGTTTGGAAGCTTTGGAAAGGATTTAGAAGGAGTTTTGGAGTGTTAGGGCAGTATGTGTCCGTGACAGTCTCGGGTGAAATTGGAGTGTTTTGCCAGTCTGTGTCCGTTAAACGGACATGCATGTCCGTTTAACGGACAACCTCGGGTTCACTAATGAAAATCATGTTTTTAACCAGTTTTGAGGCCGAATCTCGTTTTGATGCCTCTAATACGAGTTGTAGATCTTGATGTTGTCGTTCAAATGGAACAAGAAAAAAGGCATTTGGATATTTGTAGAGAAAGTTATGGCATTTGCGCCAAAAGAGTTTCAAATTAATTTAGGGTTTGAACATGTTGTATTGTTTTGATCATAACTCACTCATCCAACCTCGGATTGAGGCGATTCTTGAAGAATTGAATTACTAAGACATGTAGGTACCTCTCATGGACAATTGTATCATTTAGAGTTTATTTGAGAAAGTTTGAATAAAAGCAAGTGAGAGGTCGGATAGGAGGGCTTGTTTCGAATATGAACGCATTATGGTAATTTGTTGATATCTCGAGTTATAGAAATCTGATTGAGGTGATTCTTGCTTCGACTTAAACAAGAGATTTAGAGCTATGATTTATATGAAGAAGTAAAATTGAAATCCCGATTTGATGGTTTTCAAATTCTGTTTGCAAATAGGCGAATTGAGTATAAGCTTAGTGACTGATTTGTATGAACATCCTTGAGCAAATTGTGAGCAATTTTTGGGGATGTTATGAAGAAAAAAAATAGTAATGAGTTTAAATTGATAATTTCTTTTAAGGGTTCAATGAAAGAACCTTTTCGAGGTCATATCCACGCTCAAGGTTTCATGTTTTCTGAAGAGGTTGGGTTTGAAAACGAGGCCCAACATTTATGGTATCGAGTCTTTAATTGAGATCTTATATGGGCACATATGTATAAGTTACATGCAAAAGAGATTGTTAAGGAGATTTAGCTGTTAGAAGTTGTTGGAAGAAAAATGATTTGTGAGAAAATAAGAACTTGTTGATATGTACTTGAATTGATGATGACAAATGAAGGTTAATTGAAGTGACCTTATAGGGTGAGCTCGGCTTTTGGCTTCCTAGGCTTAGAATGTTTGTGGTATGAATTGTTAAGTTAGGTGACTCTTTGTTTGCATTGTGAGTTAATTGATTTCATTAATTGACATGCCTGTCATGCATCCATGTAGGAAATCATATTAGAATGAGATGCAAGTTAGATGTTAGTAATTGCATTGGGAAGAGTAAGATGTCACCTCGCGAAGGAATACGAGGAGTTTTGCAAGGATCTACTGCACCTGATTCCGTACCTTTAGAAAAGGATACGAATGAGTATAGAGTCCCATAAATTGGAATCCCATGATTTATATGTATGAACATTTGCTAAATGTGTAGTTTTGTCAGAAAGTAAGATAAGGATCGTTGTGGCCATGTTAGTGAATTTTGAATTTTGTTATTGATGTATATGTGCTTGAATTGATATGGATATGAAATTATTTTTATGAATTGTTTGACTTTCTATGATGTGGGAATTTTTTTATGTTGCGTTCATGTCATGTTACGCATTGGCATTTTGATATGATGGACTATAACCATATCAAACCTTGAAAAGGTTATGACATTTTGAATTGAATTTGAGCATGATTGTGATATGCCTTGCATTGGCATTTTGATAAAATGGAAAGAATGATTGAATTGTGAGAATGATGGTTATGCCATTGAAGTTAAGTCATGGCATTTGATTAAATGGAAAGAAGGAAAGCATGAAACTATAAATTTGTGAATGATTGAATTGGAAATAGAGACAAGGGTAGAAATGACAAGATTTATGGTATGTAAACAAAGTAAATTTGACAAGCGAACTCGGAATTCATGATTCGAAATGGAATGGTGCTCGTAACTTGAGATTGGAATGTAAATAGGGCTATGAGGTTATTCTTTTTATGAATGTAGGTATGTAAAAGGGAAAATGAATGAAGCAAATGATAGCGATAAATAGAAGTCTTTGAGGCTACGTGAATACATTCTAATGAATACTCATTTGATATTGTGGATACATTAGTGAATAATGTGATTAAGTACATATGAGATTTATGGTTGGGTATGGCATATGAGATAAGCTTTGATCCCTACAGTCAAAATGATGAGATGAAACAGAGTACTGTGATGGAAATATGGAATAGGTAACTATGTTGAAAAGGTAACTATGATGAAGCTGAACCTTTTGAATAGTGGTAAAATATTTAGAGATTGTTGGGAATAAGTTATGATTGATGTATTAGTAGCGTAAGATCTAAAGTAGTGACACCTGAAATATCTGAGTAAATGAATATGTCTTATACTTCATGGAAATTCTATTAGAAAGGATATTTTGATCATGTAAAGTGTGACAGGGATTGGAATTATTGAAATATCGCGAGTAGTTGAAATCGATCGTATTGAAGTGTTAAGAATAATTGAAATAGTATTGATGATAGTAGTTGATTGATAAAGATTGCACGAATAGGATGATAGTGGCAAGAAATCTTCTTCTGATGAGGAAGAATTTCATTGAATTAAGTTGATTGGATTTGATAGCTATATTAAGAATGATCAATGAAAAAGCAGACCATAAATGAATATGAAATGAGTCAAAAGCGAATATTGGAGTCATATCCTTAGTGAAGACTCAAGCATAAGAGATAGAGTATGCGCATGAAATACGAATTAGACTTTGATGAGAGTTTTAGTACCAATGCAAGAAGTTAAGTTGCAAATAGTTGAAATACGCAGAGAAATCGGTATGATTGAGCAGATAGTATAATAAGTCAATGCGAAATCAAAGGAAATTAAATGAATTGGGGAAAATTTTGTGAGAAAGGTAAGTCAATTGGAAGATTGAAAATGACGTGAGATCATAGCACCTTATTGAGGAAATTGTTAGTTAAGGAATTTAGAGGACTAATTATGGGCCTATGGAGTTTTAGAAATATTTATTCGAGTTATCAAACATTTTGACAATACTATGGTATTGGAGATTAGAGTGACCTAAGAAAAATTTGATGGTCTATAAAATGTATTTGAAAAGTTGAGAAAAGTAGTTTGAAATACTTGAGGAAAAATGTGTAAATCGTACGAGTAATGAAAGTAAAGAGAAATTTGAGGAATTATAACACTGATATTGATTTTATGAACTAGATTGGGAGACCTTATCATACACAATGATGCAATATAAGAGATTAGGATGAAATCTAATACCACATGATAAAGTGATTTCGTATATATGGAGACACTTAAACTCTCTGAGGTGATCAATTGATGTATAAATTGGAAATTGCTACGATAGTGATCATTTTGAAAGTGGAGACATTATTTGTTCAGAACGCATATGGGATGTATATAATTATACAGATCATTAAAGTTTGAGTAATTATTGAGTTGAGAGAATTGAATATTTGACTAAGACAATAGATGGAAGTACTAAAAGATTTTGATGATACAAATGAGTTTCCCAGTAACGTTAGTGTTATATTTGATGCATTAAGTAGAAATCCCGATAGTAGTGAAACATGAATTTCGGTATTGAGGATACTAAATTTAGTAAAATAAAGAGCATAGAATATGGAGTAAATTTTGAGGCAAATCAAAGTGTTAACTGCTATGGAATTGAGGATCGGTCTCATATGAAATAATTTAGAAAGCCCAAATTAAGGATTCTGAATTAAGAATCTTACTAAGTAATTGGAAATGGATTTGAATTCCGGAGTCCGAATTGGAAAGTGATGCTTTTTGATCGAAACGAGACGTATGTATACTTGATAGAAATGATTAAGCAAGGAAATCTTTAGAGAAAACAAAAATGATTGCGATTGTGAGTTGTTAACAGTCTTGACTGTTGTGGAGATGCTTAAAGCCTATAGTTTTGGGGTTTATAACATGTAGGATCAATGTACAGTTTGATTGACTTTAAGCATAACAAACATTACCGCGTTAATGTTAATAGAATATTGTATGGAGCATTATATGAAAAATTAAATCTTTAGTTGGAAGAATAGGACCAAAGAGGGTCGAAGGCCAAAACCGATTGGAGATGTTATTGATAAGGGAGATTGATCTATATGAGAATTGCATGACTCAAATCAAAGGTATGGAATACAGAGAGATAGACGTAAGAGCTAAGTGTACGGACATTATAGAGATATGGATTGCGAGTCAAATAATATGATATATATGAATATGCTAAGAAATATCGATACGATGCGATATGGGAAGTATTAACGAATAATTTGAAACATATTGAGGAAATAGTAAGAAAGTGGAGGATTAAATGAATGATTGGTAAATCGAGTGAATCAATTGACTATGATCATTTGGAAGAAATTATTCGAGTAAATAAGTTACTTGGGAGAATGAGGAAAACATATGATAGCATTATCTCCATTTGTTGGATTTCTCGGTAAAATTTGAGGCGAAATTCTTTTAAGAGGGGAGAATTGTTGGACCCGAACCTTTCTATGAGCAAGGACTTTTAACCGAGGAATTATTGGCAAGTAGTTTTGTGTAAATAAGAGAGGAAATTATGAGATTGAAATGAAATGGAAAGAGATTGATTGAATCAAAAGTCATAGGATTGGTTAAAGGTCATGAGTTGGATAATTTTCGAACATAGTTCAGATTTGAGAATTCGGGAGCTGTACAACTCCGATTTAGTCAATTTTTGAGGAAAATTAAAATTAATATATGGGGTTACAAATCATATGAAGGGATTGAGTTTTAATTTAGTATCTAAGGTTGTAAATTTTCGAGTCAAAGTTGGGTTAATGTTCAGTCTCGGATTTTGTGCGGGTCCGATAGTAATTCGACCATAACTCTTTCGTTTCTGACTCGATTTCAGCGTTTTTGGTATCGTTGGAAACGTAAGACATTGAGAAACATTTTTCTAGAAGGAAGTATTGGCAAATTCCTTCAATTGATCTAAGATAATTAATTAGGAAGTTAGAAGTTTAAGTTGTGAGGTTAAAGAACAAAGGAGGGCAAAATGGGCAAGACAAGGTTAATGAGGGGCATTTTTGGAAGAACAAGAGTAAAAAAAAGACAAAATAGAAGAAGAAGAGGGAGGAGGTCGTGGCTGCCAAAGGAGAAGGAGAAGAACGAAAATGAAGTAGAGGAAGGAGAGAAGAAGATAAGAAAATCCAAGGAAAAGGAGGAGATTTTCGTGGATCCAAGGAAGAAATCAAGATTCTAAGGTAAGTTCCATCATTTTTCTTCTTGATTGTTAAAGAAATGGGTTAGGGTTGTGATGGAGAAAAACTCTAGTGAGAGAAAGTAGTAGGAAGAAGATGATAAATAGTGAAACTTATGGGAATTTTTAGTTCTTAGGTTAAGGTTAGGGTTTCCTAGCCCATTTGATTTATAGATAGAGTTAAATTGAAACTTGATTCAATTTAGGGTTTTTGGAAAAAGGGGATTTCGAAATTTATGAAGAATGATGAGGTTTTTGTTGTGTTTTAAGGAATCAAGAGCCTATTCAAGGAGAAGGAAGCCATTGATTTGGAATTCTCAAGGTTATAAGGTGGGTAAACCCTTTATGGTTTTTGGCGCAAATGGGAAAAAATGTCTGTATGGGTGTTATGTGTTAAATGATTGACTTAGAATGGGTGTTATGTTGATATGATGTTGTCTAATTGATGAAACAAATGAAATTGTGAATATGCCATGTTATGAAATTTCAAATGCTTGACCTTTGGATATGATTATCATGCCATAAAATTGAATTATGGCATTTTGTATATGAATGGATGATTGAATCATGAAATTGGGATTATGTCATGTCATGCATCGTGTAATGCTTGACATTTTGATATGCTTGTTAGGCCATTGGGCTAAATCATGGTATTTTGTATAAGAAGGAAATGAGAGCATGAACAATTGAATTATGCTTATGTCATGTGAAACATGGCATTTTGTCTATGAGTGATTAAATTAAGCATTGAATTGAATTATGTGCTTTGTGTGGGCGAGAGTGGAACCGTTTCGAGTCACGTGCACATTGACGACCAAAGCTTTCTCCCGGCTGCCCGCTTATGGCCCACGAGATCCGAAATGGACTCGTTTCGTTTATGACGCAAACTTCGGTTTCATCATTTTGTTCACGAAACCCTCAAGCCATTTGATTGTGCATTTGCCTTTGATGTGCATTGCATTCATGAATTGTGTGTTACACTTGAATGATACAATGACCTAAATTGTGGTTAATAAGTGATGATAATTTGAATTATGAAATGTCATTTGCTTTGTAATGGATGAATTATTATTGATGTATGTATGTTTATATACATGCGTGTATGCATATGTATTGGTTGTTTGTGTGGCTCAAAAGCCAATGGCTATAAATGGTTTAGCCACTGAGCTGTCAAGCTCAACCCATGTTTTTCCCCCCTCAGGTGCAGTCTACAAAGGCCGGTAATCCTTGCAAGACATTTGGACGCGTCGAGATTGTAGTTTGTATTAAGCTAGATGAACCCCTTTGTATAGCTTCTTAAGAACGATAAATTTTGAGTATTCATTGTAATGGTCTAAGTTGTGATGTGTACTCCAATTTGTAAAGAAGATTGTTCAAATGTTTATTTTGTTTATTTATGAGAGTGCAAAATTTGGGATGTCCCTATGTATTTGAATATGTCTTTTAAAGGTTGAAATATATGATTTTGTAAATGGATATTGTGTATAGTATAATTGTTTGTATGAGTGCCATTTGTTGTTTATGCTAGAATAGCATGTTGGATATTGATAGGTGTGTTATGAGCATTAGAAGAAATAATGTTGTATGAGAAGTATGGACTTGATGCCTATAATGAATGATAGGAATTTGTGTGTTTTATGAGTTAGTTGATTGAAGTTTGGGAGTTGATGTATGTAGATTGGTATTTGAATGGTTAGGGAATTGGAATGTGAATTAGGTATGGATGATGAGTTAAGACTTGAGAAGTTTATGTTGTATGATTATGTTTAATTAAAGTTTGAATATGATGTATGTGGTTATCTTTGGTTGAGATTGCCAATGGTTGTTAATGTTAGAAGAACATGGTGATATTGGGTTGAATATATGTGACGAATGAATTGGAATTGAATTCCAATGTTGTTTGATGTTGTTGAATGAATTTGGGGTGATTATGAATGTATATGGGGTTAGGATGGAGTTTGGAAGCTTTGGAAAGGATTTAGAAGGAGTTTTGGAGTGTTAGGGCAGTATGTGTCCGTGACAGTCTCGGGTGAAATTGGAGTGTTTTGCCAGTCTGTGTCCGTTAAACAGACATGCATGTCCGTTTAACGGACAGCCTCGGGTTCACTTATGAAAATCGTGTTTTTAACCAGTTTTGAGGCCGAATCTTGTTTTGAAGCCTCTAAAACTAGTTTTAGATCTTGATGTTATCTTTCAAATGGAACAAAAATGAAGGCATTTGGATATTTTTAGAGAAAGTTATGGCATTTGCTCCAAAAGCGTTCCAAATCGATTTAGGGTTTGAACATGTTGTATTGTTTTGATCATAACCCACTCATCCGACCTCGGATTGAGGCGATTCTTGAAGCATTGAATTCCGAAGACATGTAGGTACCTCTCCATGAAAAATTGTATCATTTAGAGTTTATTTGAGAAAGTTTGAATAAAAGCAAGTGAGAGGTCGGATAGGAGGGCTTGTTTCGAATTTGAACGCATTATGGTAATTTGTTGATATCTCGAGTTATAGAACTCTGATTGAGGTGATTCTTGCTTCGACTTAAACAAGAGATTTAGAGCTATGATTTATATAAAGAAGTAAAATTGAAATCCCGATTTGAAGATTTTCAAATTCTGTTTGCAAATAGGCGAATTGAGTATAAGCTTAGTGACTGTTTTGTACGAACATCCTTGAGCAAATTGTGAGCAATTTTTGGGGATGTTATGAATAAAAAAAAATAGTAATGAGTTTAAATTGATAATGTCTTTTAATGGTTCAATGAAAGAACCTTTTCGAGGTCATATCCACGCTCAAGGTTTCATGTTTTCGCAAGAGGGTTGGGTTTCGAAAACGAGGCCCAACACTCGTTTGGTTTTACACGGTCAAAAGCTAGAATATAGATTTATGTATAGGGTAGAAAGGATTGATAATGCAAATGTAGACATTGATGGGATGGGGAATGATATTAATGAGGGTGATGGTGATGAGGAGGATGATGGCATGCAAGATTTGCTTCATGATATGGGTACCTTCGTAAATGATTGTCCCATTGATGAGGATGGAAGGAGTCGTCCTAAAGGCGTCAAAGATTTTATAGGGCAAGGCTTTCATTAATTGTTGAGTAAAGCAACTGAAGAGTTGTACCCTGGATGTACAAACTTTTCAAAGTTGTCATTTTTAATAAAGTTGCTTCACTTGAAAGTATACAACAAGTGGAGCAATAATTCATTTGACATGTTACTTGGTCTGTTGAAGGATGTATTACCTAATTGTGAAACTTTGCCGAAGTCCTATTATAAAGCAAATCAATTTCTACGGAGCCTAGGTTTGGGTTATGTGTCGATACATGCATGTAAGTACGATTGTTCCCTGTTTTGGAAAGAGTATGCGGACTTGCAAAGTTGTCCCAAGTGTGGAACATCAAGATGGAGAATTAATGATGGCAAGGGTAAGAAGATACCTTGGAAAGTGTTGAGTTACTTTCCATTAAAGTCCAGACTGCAACGATTATTCATGTCAAGTAAGACCGCCAAACAAATGACTTGGCATAATGATAGGACTAAAGGTGACGGAAATACCATGGTTTATCCTTCTGATGGAGAAGCTTGGAAGAGCTTTGATGAGCTATATCCTGACTTTACTAGGGAACCACATAATGTGAAACTAGGCTTAACAACAGATGGATTCAATCCATATGGCAATATGTCACTTTCATATAGCGTGTGGCCTGTTGTTCTTTTAGCATACAATTTACCCCCATGGATGTGTATAGATGAGTCATTTTTTTATGTTATCGTTGGTTATTCCAGGTCCGAAAGCTGTTGGTCGAGACATTGATGTCTATATGAGACCACTAGTGGATGAGTTAAATGAGTTATGGGAAGATGGTTTTGATGTTTTTGATGCCTCAAAGGGCGAAAAGTTCCGAATGCATGCGACTTTATTGTGGACTATCAATGACTTTCCAGCCTATGGTACTATTTCTGGGTGGAGCACAAAAGGCAATAAGGAATGCCCTGTTTGTAACACGCACACTCCTTCTTGTAAGTTAAGAAGTAAGGTTGGTTACTTAGGACATCGTCGTTTTCTTCCGTACAATCATCCATGGAGAAGAAGCAAGAAGTTTGATGGCAAGAGTGATCATCGAACTATACCTAACTTACCAGATGGAGATGCTGTGGTTGAGCAATTATGTCGTGTGGAGAATATATGTTATGGAAAGCACCCCAGTAATAAGAGGAGAAGGAGATTGGAAGGAGAGTTGAATTGGAATTAAAAAAAACATTCTTTTTGATCTACCATATTGGCATAAGTTAAGATTAAGACATAACCTTGATGTCATGCATATAGAAAAGAATATTTGTGACAATATTCTTGGTACATTGATGAATGTTGAAGGTAAAACCAAGGATACAATCAAGGCTCAGCTTGATTTGGAAGATATGAATATTCGGAAAGAATTACACTTGATAAGGGCTGCAGATGGAACTATTGTGGGAAAACCTCCAGCATGCTATACAATGTCTTTGGATGAGAAGAAGAAGTTTTGTGAGTTTGTCAAGCAAGTGAAGTTTCCAGATGGGTACGCATCGAATATATCTAGATGTGTTAATGTGGATGAAAGGAAGATTAGTGGGCTTAAGTCACATGATTGTCATATATTGTTACAAAGCATTCTTCCTTTAGGGACGCGTGGCATTTTAAATAAAGATGTGACAGGTGTTTTACTGGAGTTGGGGAGCTTATTTCGTAGAATTTGTAGACGAAGTTTGAACAAGGATGACGTTCAAACTATATGTGAGGAGATTATTTTAATCTTGTGCAAACTTTAAATGATATACCCACCGGCATTCTTTGATGTTATGGTACATTTGGCTATTCATTTGTCAAATGAAGCCTTACTTTGTGGAACAATTGCGTATAGATAGATGTATCCAATTGAGAGGTATTCTTTAAATTTATCGTATTACTCTCAAAAGTGAACTCAATAATGGCCTATCTAATTATGCTGAATCATTTGTGAAGATTCCTAGGTACATTTGAAGGATTTGTCGAAATAAAAGCACGTCGAAAGGGTCAATTCTTTGAAGCATACGTTGTTAAAGAGTGCACGACATTCTGTTCAATGTATCTGAAAGGAATTGAAACCAACTTCAACGTGCCAGACTGTTTCAATGATATGGTTGATAGTAGTGACATTTCAGTGTTCTGCCAACAATGTAAGCCAATTGGGTCTTACAAAATAATTACGCTTCCTACAAAAAAGCTAGAGATTGCACATTGGTATGTGCTTATGAATTGTCATGAGATAAGTTCGTTTATCGAGTAAGTTTTGCTAAGAAACTGTTAAACTAAGATATGGATTGAATTGAGATAATTCATGGAAATTAATATAGTGGTTTTTTCAATGATCCATAGTGAGCACATGGATGAGTTGAGGCGACAAAGTCCATTATATGTTGACAGGACACATAAAGAACAATTTCCTTCGTGGTTTAGGCATCAGGTGAGAAGAAGGTTTGAACGTGGTGTTCATTACTAATTATTTATTATAAACTAATGTTCCTTTCTTGTTATAGATGACGACATTAGCTAGCTTTGATGAAGGGCAAAACTTTGAGTCTTTGTATGCATTAGCATGTGGACCTCATAGTTTGGTGCAGACTTATACAATTTGCAATACTAATGGAATGCGATTTCGCACTGAAGCCCGTGATCTGCGAAGGATTATACAAAATTGTGGCGTTGCAGTGTTAGGAAATTATGGGGAAGACAATATAACATTTTATGGGATGCTAACAGATATTATAAAGTTAGAATATATTAGGGGTAAAAGTGTTGTGCTTTTCAAATGCAAATGGTACGATCTTGGAAGTTCAAATATGAGGGTCAATGGCATTGTGAAAAGCATCAATGTTAGTTAATATAGCTGGTTGTCAATGTGGTTATGAGTCGCCTTACCTTGAAATTCCTTGAACTGACCATTTGTATACTCATCAATAGCATCAACCATGTAGAGCACATCATCATCCTTATGTTAATATAGCTGTACTTGTTGATGTAAATGTCAAAACGTAGCTGCACTTGTTGATGTAAATGTTACTGTTACATTTCAGATATTGTGGACTGAGACATCAACAGCTCCTGCAGTTGTGCCTTTTTTTTTCCAATGGTGCAATATCTAAAGGTAATTATGTTGCTTTAGCATATGTTTAGGTGCATGCCTATTCTTTAGGAGACTTTAGGAGGCATATTGCTATCCCAAGCAAACCTGTTCTTGAAATCAGCAGCTGTGAGAAGAAATATGAATCTGTTTTGAGTAAACTATGTGAATCTATTCTACCTATAGGGATTTCTGTTAGCTAACAGTGATGTTGATATGCATAAATGCCAATTCATGAATCTTTTAGCTTGTGGCATTGAATCTTATCTATGCTTAACTCTACAGCAAAGTCCTTAGCACTTACAGAATGAGGAAGCATAATGTAGGCAACATCAGTATCTTTTTTCTGTTTACATAAGGATTAATATGTTGTTTATAGACACAACCTGAATTGCTTTAATGTCAATTCCATAAGTTATGGTTAACATGTAAAAATCCCCATTTCGGCTGATGCATGTTAACATTGTCAATATGATGCAAGTGTTTGTATTTGATATTAACATTTCATTATACATATGGTAGATAATATGTTTTTCATAATCAGCCTAGGATTTTAGTATTTCAAATAGATTGCAATGCCATGTCTTTATATGCAGCATCCATGTCCTATAATGAGTGACTTCTTGCTGTCTTTGATTGACTGTTTGTTTAAACTGAATTTGATTGACTATTTGTTTTAACTGAATGTTGATTTGCTTCACTACTTTCTTAGCTTTGAACCTACATATATACAACTATTTGAGCAGGACAATGTCTGCATAGTTTGATTCATTGGTTTATTTCTAATCAGAGTTTGTGCAATCAAGTGGGATTTGGCTTCATTCTGAAGGGGCAAAATTTGCGGGGAAGATCAAGTAATTATGTATTTGTACTCTCAGTTGCTATTTTTATTTTTATGTTTCCATTTTATTCCATGTTGTTGAGACTAATGAAATGGTGAAGCTTCAAATTTGTCCTCATAAATACACATTTGTTTCTTGGTAATGTTTGACAGTGACACAGAGTTCTTTAAAATGGAACATTCATATCATTTAAAATGGAGTTGAGTACAAGTTGGATATGTGGGATATGAACGCATACCTTGACTCTCAACACTTGTTTCATGTTCCATTAACTTCATTGAGTGTTTGGCGTATTACCGTGAGCATACATGTCACCAAGAAACAAGGCTTAGAGCACATTAACCAATTTGATGACTTGTTCGGAATTAAGAACATGAACAAGAACTTGTTAACCATTCAAATTGGCTTAATCTAAGCACCTCCCTTGTTACTGGACCACGTACTTCTGTAAACTTAATGCTGCACATATTATGTTTTTCTGCATTTATTGATTGAGGTGCAGAACTTTCTATGTTTTTGAAACTGATGAACTGGTGAAGCTTCAAATTTGTCCTCATGCGTAACTCATTTTGTTAGAAAAATTTAAATAGGACATTCGTGTGATTTAAAAGTGGAGTTTGAGTGCCGGATGGATATGTTGGATATAAATGCATGCCTCTACTCTCACTCTCCATGTTCTTGTTGCATCTAGGATTAACTTAGTCACCTATAAGGCAATCACCTTAGTCCACCATTTCTTTATATGCAGCATCCATGTTTCTCTTTGACTCCTTATGAATAGGGCTGCAATGCCAATACTTTGAAGAGTACACTGTCACTTTGTGTTTAGCTCTACCCTATCATGAATGACTTCTTGCTGTGTCATTACTTTGAAGAGTACACTGTGACTTCATTGCTATTATGGAATCAATGAAATCTTCTTGAAAGAACTTGTGCCTTTGATGTCATCTTTGATCTAAGTTTGAAAATAAAACTCTAGTATCTTGTCATATACTAAATTGTTGTTTATAGAAACAACCTGATTTGCTTTCATGTCAAACCACATTCTGCAGATGTATGCTGTTTATAGACACAACCTGAATTGATTTCATGTCAAACAACAATCTATAGGTTTACAGACACAACCTGAATTGCTTACAGACACAACAGAATAAGTAGTAGTGATATAGGAATTGAAACAAACACACAAATCAAACAAATAACAACAGACTTGCTCAATGGTTCTACAAAAGATTTCTTTGAATTTAAGTATGTTTCTTGCTAGTAACCATGAAACAAATGAGGCTTTATGCAAGGTACCTTTCCAAACTATGTTATACCATTACATCTTGATGGATGTACTAGGCTTTTAGTCTTCCAAACAGATTGCAATGCCATGTCTTCCAAACAGATTGCAATGCCATTTATAGGGTAAGTAGTCTGTCACTTATGATTTAGAAGATTCAAAGCATTGAATAATACTGGATAGCTTCATCCTTGGGGCTAAGAATTGGCCCTTCTTTTTTCACTATGGTATGCGGCATGGGCCATTCCATGTTTATAGTTGATAGACCAAATGTAGGTGAACGTCTTGATGAGGTATTACTTTCATATGCTTGCTTCTTCTTGGATGTTAATTGATTTTTTAGTTAAGAAATACAGTATATGATCTAACTAGGAATTTAACAAATGTAGGTGAGGTAATACTGTCAGATGCTTGCTTCTGCTTGGATGTTAATTGATTTTTTAGTTAAAAAATGTAGTATGATCTAAGTTTTGATGATTATTCTAGAATTTAACATCAATTTGCACTTCAGAAGGATATAGACAAGTTTATTCTGCTGACATAGAGACCCAGATGATATGCCTAACTCTCAGAAGTCAAAATATGCAGCTGTAGTCTGTCTAGATATATGAAGCAGTGGTCTGTCTAGATATCTGATTAATTGTTGTTCTTATGTAGACACCAGAGCAGTTGCAAAAGGAGAAATATTATAGATAACTTGTTTATTATTTAAGACTTATTGAAGAATTACCATAACAAGAAAATTGTTCAAGGTTGTGGTTTAAAGATTATATTCCATAAGGCATTCAATTCTTTAAATTGGGGATTTAAATTTTCTAAAAGTATTTACCTTTCTAAGTCTATTTCTAGAATGGATCGACTAATGATTAAACACTTGATGATGTGAATTATGATTGTGCATATAAATAACGCACAAACTTGTCAACTGCAGATCCTTCATGTTGTGCATAATGCATATCATGTTGATTGGCAGATTGCACAGTGCACAATCTGCCAATGCATAATCTGCCAATGCATGTTGCCAATTCACAATGCATGTTGATATGCATTATGCACAATGTACAAATGCAGAATGCACAATCTGCCAATGCATCTCATCGACACTCACAATTGCACAATCTGCTTCTCTACCATAAAGAACATTTCATTTTGCATGATACTTTGTTTTTGTTCTAAAGATTGCTGCATTTGAATAAGGGATACATGACACTCATGCAAAAGAACATTTCAGTTTTTTCATGTTAATTAGGATAGTTATTATTTCATTATACAACAATCCTTAACTAGTTGGAGTCATTTTGGGTCAAACTTTATCTTCTGCAACATTTATCTTTAGCAACATTTTCTTGTTGCCTTTCAAGTGAACGCTAGAAATGCATTTGGTTTTGAACTTTGAAATCTAATCTCAATTATGATGCAGGTAATTCACATGGCACCAAGTCAACCCAAGAAGAAGAATAAAGCTGCATCAAGTAGCATCGTACCGACAAAATTGCAGTCGCGTTACCGTCAGCTTCTTGGGGATGCAGCTAATGCGTCATCTTCTTCTACACAACCACAAAACCAGACACCTGCACCTTGTCAGCCTACTCCAACACCGAACGAAGTCACACATGCTTGTTCTCAGCCTACTCCAACATCGAGAGAAGTCACACGTGCACCTTCTCAGCCAAGAGAAGTCACACCTTCTCAACCTATTATTCATCCTAGAGATAAATATGAACAAATTATGAATCAGCGTCGGAACATTATTTCTCCATCCACGACTCAAGTGATGCCTCCAACTTTGGCTTATCAGACACCAGTAAATCCAACAATTACATCCACTGTGGGTTCTTCTTCTGCAAGC
This sequence comes from Erythroxylum novogranatense, assembly GCA_029891385.1. NCBI lineage: Eukaryota > Viridiplantae > Streptophyta > Magnoliopsida > Malpighiales > Erythroxylaceae > Erythroxylum > Erythroxylum novogranatense. Next base: position 6,039,272 of record CM057224.1, read on the forward strand.
ACTGCAGGTTTGATCTTTCTCAAAACGTTGGTGAAATTTATTAACTTTACTTATTTTGCTTATCTAACCAATTAAGAGTATGTTTTATGCTTTTTTCTTTGCTAATTTAGGATCGACGGTGATCAAGAAAAACAAGGGTCTTAAAAAGGACGAGGATTGGCAAAGATTAACAAGGCCATAGGTAAGAGATTGGAGATCGAGATCTCCCAATGAAGGACGACCAACCAACTCAATACAATCGCCAAATTCTCGATTGAGATTGATGCGTATCCCAACTTCCTTACTGTTAAATTTTTTTCAAAATTACAAGCGAGGAATTGGATATTGCATTTGACAAGTTAGGCGTAAGTATTCAAAACCAATCTAATTTGTATGTGTTTTCATATGCTTAGAACATTGACCAATAATTTATAATTTTGTGCGACAAAGTTGGAAATCAAGGAATGAGGACTGAAAGCGAAGTACATGCTCTGTGAAGAAGTTTCTTGCGTTAAGGTCCAAAGATCAAAGATATAGTTTTAAAAGCATTTTACCAAATCGAAAAGGATGTTAAGCGGATAGTGTCACAATGGTAGAGTGGATGGACTTATCACGAATATTGGGAGCAATCACTACAAAGGTTAGTTTATTTGATCACTACTATTTTACAACTTATTATATTTTAGTATTTATGAATTATGATTTATAGATTTTATAATATATTTTCTTAACGTAATGCGATTAGGAAAAATGTCAAAAGCAAAAGTTGCTAGGAGTCGGGTCAAATGTAAACCAAACTCCGGCTCGAGGCCTTTAGAGCCATACGGCATGAGATTGTGAGTTATTATCTTTTTAATTATATTTTCTTTTATTGACATTTCAAATTTTATAATAAATATTACTATTTATATATTTTATACAATGATGATGAGAGAGCGGAGAAGAGTGTGACGGATAAAATTATGGTATCACACTCATTATGATGAAAGAAAAGATCAATGGACAACTCTTGAATGCAAAGAAAAATGGGTAAGTACATAGTTTATTTATAAATATTTCTTAAATCACATTGTGTATGTAATTAATTCTTTACTTTTTCAGGACTTAATGTGTCACGAATTGATACATTCAGCTGAACAAGGTCATCCGATGACAGTGGATGAAGTGTGAGACAAAGTCCTGGGCACCAGAACATATTACATTGTTGGCATGGGAATGAGGCATCGACCACAAGGGAAGACTTCAGTCAGAAAGAGACTTCGAGATGAATTAGCGGAGTCCAAGAAGTTTAATGAGGGCTTACAGTCTAAATTCGATGAATTGACCAAAAAATTTGAAGAAATGTAGGATAAATTAACTACTGACGTCGAGCAACAAAAAAGTGTTAAGTCAAAATGACTTTACATAAAATGATTTTGATGTATAACAAACAAGAGATCATATACAAGAAATGCAAAGCGAGCGCAGACGCAAATGCAAAGCGAGCCAGACGCAAATGCAAAGCGACGAACCACAAATACAAAGCGAACCTGAGCAAAAATGCAAAGCGAGGCGTAGACGCAAATGCAAAGCGAGCCTTGACATAAACGCAAATACAAAGGAGACCTGAGCGCAAATGCAAAGCAAACACGAGCGCAAAAACAAAGCGAACCTGAGCGCAAATGCAAAAGCAGTATGACGCAAATACAAAGCGACGAGACGCAAATGCAAAGCGAACCTGACGCAAATACAAAGCGACGCAGATGCAAATGCAAAGCGAGCCAGACGCAAAATGCAAAGCGACGCAGACGCAAATGCAATACAAACGAGCCTTGAGCCTTGACGCAAATGCAAAGCGACGCAGACGCAAATGCAAAGCGACGCAGACGCAAATGCAAAACAAACGCAGACGCAGAGCGAAATGCAAAGCGACGCAGACGAAATGCAAAGCGACGCAGACGTAAATGCAAATCGACGCAGACGCAAATGCAAAAGCAGACGCAGAGCGCAAATGCAAAGCGAAGCGAGCGCAAATGCAAAGCGAACCTGAGCGCAAATGCAAAGCATACAGCATAAATGCAAAGCAAACACATACGCAAATACAAAGCAGACGCAGACGCACAAATGCAAAGCAGACGCAGACGCAAAAGCAAAGCAGACGCAAATGTGAAGAAGATGCGAACCGATAAAAAAACAGACGCAAGAGTCGATTCGAGTTAATTCTGAAACTCAACTGATTAACCGTTTCTTTAAAGATTAAAGATTCAAGATTCAAGAATCAAGAAGCAGTTAGAGACGAAGGCTATAAATTCAAGTCGAAGTTGAAAACTGAAAAGCTGCTGATTTTAGAAAAATTACACAAAGTGAAAAAGCGATTAAGTGCAAACTAGCTAAGTGCTATCTTACTGTAACTGTAACATCCCATTACTGTCAGCAAGGGTAAAATGGTAATATCGGGACTGACTGATCGGTTTCTTGTATTCTTGATTGAGTATCTTGATGGCCTCTAACTATAAAGGCTGGTTTCTTTGCGTATGCATATATTCATAGGTACATGCATTCATGATTTTCGGTATTTAATTGTGAATTGAAATTGGTCAAGTACTGGTTTGTGAACCGATCAAATATTGAATTGATCGAATCGGGATATGATTAATTGAGAAATTTGAGTTTTTGGATTTAAATGATTGATTTAATATTGGTTATGAGTGACTGGTATTTTATAGTGGCTTATAGGAAATTTCTGAGAAATTCGGGAGAAAATGCCTGGACCGGGAATTTTGGAGTGATGATTGATTAAGCGTATAATCTTGAAAGAAGCATCCAATGGTGATGGAAAAATTAGGATTTTCTTGATAAGAAATAAATGTGTTGAGTCATTGAAATTTAGAGACTGAAATTTAGACTGATATGGAGACTTAGGTCTATAAATATTAGGGTTGAATGAAATTGTAGGATTTTGACTAAAGCATATGCGAGTTCCTCTTCCCCCTCGACGGTGATTAGATTTTCTTCCTTCGGTGAGAGATCTTTCGATTTTTTCTCATGGTTTCTTCCTAGTATGCTAGGCTAACTTGTTTTGTCATTGATGAAGGTTAGAAGCTTTCTATTGGTTGATCGATTGGTTTGGAGGATTTTAGGGTTCTGTAGATTTGTGGATTGATCATGTTTTGGTAAGTTTTATGGTATTAATGTTGTTATTTATGGTTTCTACTGCATTTATGGCATTTATTAGGGTAGATTTGAGTGGTTGGAGTGTTTTAATGGAAGATTTAATGAGGAAAACGATCGGAGAAGATGGCGGAATTCGCCCTTGCCGACTTCTTGTAGCATGAATTGACGGCGACGAATATTTATTAGATTCGCGCGGAGGCGTCATTTATTCATGGCCTTGTGACATCTGCCCTCGCCTCACGGCGTGCCGGACGCATCGTTCGCGCGATGGCGATGCTCATGCCGCTGGCGACGAGCTTTCTTGCCATGGCGAGAGACGCGATGCCGCATGAGAGAGGGACTGTTCCATTGGATTAAAAATTGATTTATTGGGCATAACTTTTGGTGTAGACCTCTGATTCAGGCGATTCTAGATTTTTTATGAACTAGGGAAAGAGGTCTACAATTGAGGATAATTAGAGGATTGGAATTTAATTTAATTGGTATTGATTTATCGAAATTAAGGTCAATTAGAGTTCATAATGTGACCTAAGTGACAAATTGAGACTATTGGAGTTTTAATTGGAAATTTCAATAGAAGTTTCAACCCAATAAATAGGGAATTGTTATACGAAGTATGAATTGAGGAAAATTGACTAGATTTTAATAATGGATCAAATAATTGTCGACCCATTGAACAAAGAGATAGAATTGGGCTTAATGTACCGAAATTGGGATTTAGCACCAGAAAAATCATGAACATGCATCGTACATCATTTCACTGAGACATATGCATTACTGAACTATTTAATTGGGCAATTAGTAATGGAATGTACTTTATTTTTATAGAGGCGCCGTTGGATCATCGTTCCACGGGCATTGCTGAGACTTCCAGGCAGTAACTCGGAAGTTACATGTGAGTAACCTAGTTGGTTTCTCAAATTCCTGATTGTTTATATGCTCTGTATGAATTACTTGTAAAGGTGAACTGTATGATTACTGGCGTGATTAGGATCGAAATGCATGCTACTACTAAATTGGATTGGACTATTACGATTCTTGAAATTGATTGGATTGAATTGCATGCTTTCTTGTCTTGAACTAGATCACCGTGTATGATCTTTGAATCGATATCTTTGGCTCTATAGCCATACTTGTAAATTCTTGAATCCTTGAATCTTGAATTCTTGAAACATCGCACGCATGCATAAATGCATGATCGGATAATGGGCGTGTCCCAAGTTGCTATTATCCTTTGAAAAGAGCCTCGAACTCGAACCTTTGTCTTGTGGGGCCTGGCAGGGAGAAAATCACGGCGCGTGTCCCCATCGAGCCTTGGATGAGCACTTGGGCACAATCTTGAATAAGCTGGAAAGAGTCTCATATGCATTATATACATGGTGATTGAGCGCTAAATTGTGCGATGATTACCGAACTGTGTGATGCCATGATTTACTGTATATTGTGATGTGATCTTGTGAACGTATGCCAAGCTCTTGTAATATTATTCGATCATCGCATAATCGATATAGACTCTCGTACCTTTGTTATATATCTTTAATTGATATTCTTGTGTCGTCGTCTTTGTCATGCATTTGCATAATGCATGATTTGAGTGAACCATCGATGATGGTTTCTCACTGAGTTCGCAAACTCACCCAAAATTGCAACCTATTTTTCAGGACTGATAGAGTAGACTCCTAGCTCCGAAGATTTTCCTTCCTGCGGTGCGAGCTGCTGGCAAGGGACGCGATGGCACACAGGTCGGTCAGCTAGGTTAGCTTTTGAGGATGACTTAGGATAGATGCTTGTATCAATTTCCTTTTTGGTTTTGTTAGGAGATTGATAGACTTGTCTATTCTGTTAGTGGATGACTGTACCAGATTATTATTTTGGATTCAAATTTACTGATTTCTGCTATTGTGATATTTTATGGTTTTACTTATTGCGATGCCATGTGGATATTATTGGATAATGTTTTGGTAGTGCACCCTTATTGTGGGATACTTGTCGGAGCGACCTTCGGGTTTCTCGATATGTACCCCTACGGTGAGGGGGCGCTACATTTAGGAAAAATGGGTTGCAATTTTGAATGAGTTTGCGAACTCAGTGAGAAACCATCATCGATGGTTCACTCAAATCATGCATTACGCAAATTAAATGCAAGACGACACAATAATATCAATTAATGATATTATATAACGATTATACGATGAGTCTATATCGATTATACGATATCGATAGCAATATTACGGTAGCTTTGATACGATTCACGATATCACATCACAATATCTGATAAATCATGGCATCACATAGTTCGGTAATCATCGCACAATTTAGCAGTTCAATCACTCATGTATATAATGCATATGAGACTCTTTCCAGTTATTCAGTATTGTGCCCAAGTGCTCGATCGGTGTTCGATGGGGGCATTGATTTTCTCCCCTGCCTAGGCGTCGATCGATGTTCGAGCTCGAGGCTCTTTTCAGTGATAATAGCAACTTGGGACACGTCCATTATCTGATCATGCATTTATGCATGCAGTGTAGTGTTTCAGTAATTCAGTATTCAGTGATTCAGTAATTTACAGTGTATGGCTATAGAGCCCAGTATATCGCCTTCAAAGATTACACAAAGGATCTAGTTCAGTATAGTAAAGCATGCAATTCAATCCAATCAATTTCGGTAATCAGGTAATAGTCTAGTCCAATTCAGTAGTAGCATGCATTTCGATCCTAATCACGCCAGTAATCATACAGTTCACCTTTGCAAGTAATTCAAAACAAAGTGTTCAAATATTTTTCTGAAAAGAAAAAGGTGTACAGATAGCCTGCAGAGGCTAAGTGTGAAAGAATACTGGTTGTAGAGACCTGAAGAAGCTCGTGAAAGAATACTTGTAACGATTGAAGAGATAGTGAAATCTCAGAAGAAACTCTGAGGACTGGATGTAGCCCACGGTTTGGGGTGAACCAGGATAAATCCGCGTGTCTACCACTCTTACTCTCTATCTGTTGGGACCCGATCTGGGAACCGGATCCCAACCGAAAAACGAAGAACGAAGGAAACGAAAGCGAATGGCAACGGGAATCGGAAACAAAATGCGGAAGCGAATAGTAAAAGCAAACTCGAATCACAAAGCAAGCAGAAGCAAAGCAAATGCGAAGCGAATACAGAATCGAAACGGAAGCAAATGAAAGCGGAAGCAATAACTAATTGAATCAAACGAATAGATTTCGAAGCGAAACGAAATCAAGCAGAACACATCCGACATCCGGAAACAATAATCAAAGAAAACTTATCTAATGAACATAATCGCGTTGGAAACCCTAAGACGTTCCAAAATCCGATATTATTTTTTTTCTTTTTCCTTATGACCATTTTTACTCAATTTCTTTCTTTTTTTTCTTTCTTATGCCAAAATTCTTACACACTTTAGCCATCTTTCATACAAATCATAAGTCTCATCCGAAAATCAACTACTTCTTATTTATTTTCTTTTTCAAACTTATTATTCATCAAATTTCGCAAGATATAATTTGCCTTTATCTAACCCAAACCTGCAAAGTGTTCAAAATACACTTCTATAAAATCCAATCAATCACACGATATCGAATCAATCGGACCCTCCGTCCGGGATCTCAATTACACATAAACGCAAAACCTAATTCTAAAACATTCTCATAGCGCAATTCAATATCTTGATCTCATAACTCAATCTCATTTCCAAATTCATACTTAATTTCATATACAAATTCCAAAACCATACACAAAACTCAACCTTATACGCAAGTACACTTTTCCAAACTTATCTTAAGCCATATACAAATTCATACTAAAATCCAAATTTCTCAAAATCTAACTTATACAAATGTCGAACCGACGTCTTCACATTCTTTCATCCGATCTCCGCTCAAACACGGAGATGGGGATGAAAGGGGTAGCTTCAAGCTCGTGGATAACACATTTATAAAATGACAAATAAGAAGAAATCAATTTTTCATAAGCTTTTTGCCAAAAGGGCTAATTTTCAAAACTTTGTACCTTTTCAAATGGTTTTCTCAAGCTTTTCAATTTTTCAAACTTTTCATAAAAAAAATTCACTTTTTCATTTTTCAATTTTAAGCATGAATGCAGAACACAGAAACAAATCAAAAACACGTAACATATCAAAATGGTGCAGTTCGGTCCAAGCAGAGCGTACACATTCCCGCATAGCGGTCACATGCGGTAATGAGCGAGCGTACTACACTTTTCCATGGCGCGTCCAGTTAGCCGTGAAGGAGTCCGAATCGAGCTCCGTGCCCTAACGGGCAGTAGGGAGAAGGCTATCTGAATAGAGACAATGACGACTCACCAAGGGACCTGACCAAACCCACTTAATCACATAACTCAAAACTGAAACTTTCGGATTGCCCGAAGGCACAAATCGAAAACTTGATTTTCATACTACATATATTCACAGTTCTACATAATTCATACAATTCAATCAAATCAAGCAATTCCATAAATTCAACAATTTGCATAATTTATCAATGCACTCATAATATATGATTTTTCGAAATTTCTATGAATTTATCAAATCATTTCAAACAATGAATTTAAGCTTGTAATAATTTTCAAAAATCATTTAGAAACAAATAAAATACGAAAATATTTTCTTTCACTTTCTTAAATTTTGAAAAGTCATATATACTTACAAATCAAAATATAAATATGCTACCCACTTTCAAAATGGCGCTAGAATTAGTCCAGATCATCAATTTGACCAACGCCTTTATTCTTCCAAATTAAAATTGACCTAAGCCATAAAATCCAAATTCCACATCATAAATTGCGAAATTCCCAAAATTAACTATCGGAAATTCATAAACATCATACTTCCAAGCTTTCTAAAATCAGAATTTCTAAAATCCCCAATTTTAAAAATTCGACCTAAACCAATACACTCAAATTCAATCTCATAAATAACTTAATTTTCAAAACTAACTTCACAATTCATCAATTCACATTAATTCCAAAATATCTACACCACCAATTTAAAAAATCCCCAATTTCCAAAATTGGCCTAACCCAATTTTCACAAATTCTATATCATAATTCACAATTTTCTCAAAACTAATTTCATATTCCACAAACCCATATTATTATTTTTAATTCTACACCAAAAATTCACCAAATCCTTAACCATAAAATTTAGCCTAAACTTTAAACAAATTTCCATCCAAAATTAAACATAACCTAAAGCATTAATATCAAAACCAACTTCATAAATCACAAACCCAAGACCTTTTCCATACTTGTAAACCTAAAACTCAAGGAAATTCAAAACTTAAACATTTTCTCTTACCTTATCTCTCTTCGAATTTCGGATTTTTGGGCTTGGAAGAAAGTCCTTAAGCTCCTCCATCTATTTCCTCCATGGAAGAAGCACGAAAATCACCTTGGAAGCTTGGAAAAATCAAAAACTTTCTTACCTTTCTTCTTTCTCCATGGCCACCGAAACTCCTTCTCCACTCTTCTTCTTATTTCTTCTTCCTCTATTCTGATTTCCCAGCCAATTCGTGGCTTTATAATACCTAAAATGACAGCCCTTCTGTTGTTTTAAGCCATGTCATTAAATGATGACTAAAAAGACCAAAATGCCCTTACACTTTACTTTATGAAATGATTAATTTCAGATCTGATTCGTACTATTAAGTTGAAGGAATTTATTAAAACTTTCTTCTCGAGAAATGTTTCTCTCAATCATACGAATCCAACGCCACTGACCGCGCTCAATTCCGATCTGTACATCAAAAGTTATGCACAAAACAGTTCGGGTAAAACCATATTCTAACACATTTTCCATGCACGATTATTTCCGTCCAGAAATTTACATTCTTATTCCCAGAATTGAAACTCAATGTCTTCATAACAATTGTAGCCTTATGTCTCTAGTTTAATTCAAAACAAGAATCGCCTCATTTCGATTCCCAGATCAAAAGTTATACTCAAAATACTCTCAGATGTTTCCAATCTAAAAATTACACTCTAATCAGAACTTCCATTCATAATTCGAAGGACTTAGGGGAAAAATTGACATTTCATTTCTTCATATGATTTGTAGCCACTTGTCTTATCTTTATTTTCCTTAAGAATCGCTTCAATCGGATCTCTACAGATCCCAAATTTCACAAAATACTGAACTATGCTCGGAAAATTTCCCTACTCACTTTGATTAAATTAATCACCATTAATTTAATCTAAAAAATTCACAAATTTCTATGAGGATGTAGATAATTGTCTTAGGAATCCAACGCCGCAAGAATCAACTCAATCGGATGTCGGACTGAAAAGATATAAGCAAAATAATGAACAAAGGTCGGATTTGAGAAAGTAAAGTCAAGAAAACCAAAGAATCAAAAGCAGTAAATGTCGTGTGGTGAGGTCGCCCTGGTGACGCTGGCGAACGGTCATTATCACTACGGCGACGCGTCCTAGTAGTGAGGATAAAACAATTTTCCTTTTTTTTTCACATAAAACCCGAAACTTCCAAAATTCATAACTCTCAATCCCAAACTCCAATTTTGACAAACTTAGTCTCTATAGAAAGCTTGAGGGAAGCTCTATATCTTCCACGAAGGACATAAAAATCAATTTGACTCCTACAGGAGTTCATTTTCCGGACAAAGATACTATCCTCTAATAATCATGCTAAAACCACAATATAAACTTGTAAAAATCATAACTTATTATTCCGAGATCGAAAAATTTCATACTTTATATCGAAATAAAGATCAAAACAAATCCTTCAACTTTTATGAGGAACATCAAAGCTCAATTTAACCTCTAATTAGATTAATTTCTCAGTCAAAGTTCCAACCATAATAAAAGTCAAACCTTATCAAACATAAACTTTGACTGATCATAACTTTCACTCCCGATATCGAAAAATTGCAAACTTTATGTCTACAGAAAACTCTTAACATAATCTACAAGTTTCCAGAAGACCATTTTATCCAATTTTGCCTAAATCGAAAGTCAACTTTCAAAGGCCAAAAGTCAACTATTTCACAATTTTCATATTTTCACTCTTTCTCTTTTATTCATGATTTTCAACTTAATTTCAATCAACTCATCCACTTAATTTCATAAACCACACCAATCCACTCAAAACCCCAAAGATATCAAAATCAAATCATTTCTTTTCTTATCAATATCCTTTAATTTTAAGTCCTCTATTACCTGATAAATCATAAAGCACTTCTTAAATTTCATTTTATAATTCAAATTTTCACTCAAAGATCGAGGTTCAACACTATCTCATTTTTAGTTTCAAATTTTATCATTACTTCTGTTCATATACATAGTATTGAGAAGTTTAATCAATCGGAATAAATAAAAATTACAGTAAAGATTTTTATTCCTAACAAGTAATTACGAAAAGACTTATAAAGAGGAATACACAATTCAACCCCCTTCTCGTGCATTCTATTATTGTTTTCTAAGTGCTGTATTAACGTGTGATTCACTTCAATTGGTATCAGAGCAAAGTATCCAAGAATCACTTTGGCGAAGTGTGGATTAAAGATAATGGCAGAGTCACATGTATACATCGTTGAAGGAGCCTCAGTCACTAGACCTCCAGCATTCAACGGAGAAGACTATCACTCTTGAAAGATAGGATGCGGTTATTCATCGAATCTACTCATGTTGACCTTTGGGGCGTTATAGAAGCGGACCTTACACACCGTAGATGAAGAAGGCAATTCTATTCCACTAATGATGGACGGTGATCGGAAAGCAAGAATACGAGTTAAATTCAAAGGCAAAATTTTTCTTGACATGTGCCCTAAGTAGGGCGAGTATGACAAAGTGCACGGTTGTGACCTTGCAAAGAGATGTGGGACACATTATGCATTTGCTCGTGAAGGCCAAGCCAGTTAAAGAATCCAAGATAAGTATTCTTGTGCATCAATATGAACTTTTCAGATAGAAGATGAAGAATCTATTGATCAAATGTTTGGAAGATTTCAAACAATTGTCAATGGATTGAAAGCTCTTGGAAGGACATACAACAATCAAGATCATGTTGAAAGATTCTAAGAAGTCTTCTAAGAGATGGAGACCTAAAGTTCTGCGATCTGAAGCCAAAGACTTGGCGTGTTAAAAATTTGGATGAGTTCTTTGGGATCCTTAAAGATTCATGAAGTAGAACTTAACGCTGAAGACAAGTCCAAGCGAGATAAGTCAATAGCACTGAAGGCCGGACAAAAGAATCATAAGACTCAGAGAAGGAGAAAGTCATTAAAAGCGTTGAAAATTGAAGAATCAAAGGATGATAACTCCAGCCAATCCGAATCAGAGTCAAGTGATGAAGATGACGAATTATCTTTCATTTCCAGAAAGATAAGACGCATGTGGAAGAAAAAGCCAAGAGGGAACCAGACATTCAGAAAGAATGGGAAAGATGAAGCTAAATCAGAGAAGTCTTCTATCATTTGCTACGAGTGCAACCAGCCTGGACACTACAAGTCCGAATGTCCTATTCTCAAGAAGAAACCAAAGAAGAGTAGAAAAGGCAAGAAAAGCATGATGACAACATGGGAGGACCTAGATTCATCTTAATCAGATATAGGCTCCGAGTCATCAGAACATGCAAACATTTGCCTAATGGCCGAGGAAGATAGTGATGAGGAGGTAAAATCAGATTATGATAATTTGCATGATGCCTATTCAGAATTGTTAGAAGACTCTCATGCTATTCTGAAATAGTACAAGTCATTAAAGAAGAAGTATGTAGAAAATATTAGACATCTTGAGGTAATAGAGAGAAAATGTTTGTTTAAAGAAACAATTAGAAGATAAAAAGAAAATTGTAGAGCGGATCGGAAGAGATTAATCAACTTAAACTAAGGATTAAGAATTTATCACCGATTTAGCTACTTTCACGAAAAGTACAAAGAAAATGAATGAGATGCTTGTAAAATGTAGACATCAAGTGATAAAATTGGATTAGGGTTTACAGAAACAAGATTCATCTTGTAAAAATATGTCATTCAAAAAGAAGATATAGGATGATTCATTCTAATAATATGCATCATAGATCACATCATATGCATACTACTAACCATAAAGGACCCAAGAAAATTTGGGTACCAAGAAATAAAATAGTTTCTCCTACGATATCCTTCCTTGGAAGATCGGCAAACACCATTGGTATTTAGGCGGTGGATGCTCACGACACATGATGGGAAGAAGGTCTATGTTCCTAGACCTTGATATAAGAAGGAGGATCGAGTAACTTTGGAGACAACCGGCGAGGCAAAATTATTGGAATCGGGAAAATAGGTAAAGATTCGTTTGCATGCATAAATAATGTACTGCTTGTTGATGGTCTAAAGCACAACTTGATTAGCGTCAGTCAATTGTGTGATTCTGGTTTCACAGTTTCATTCAATCAAAATATTTGCGAATTGAGAAAATATTTGCGAAGTGAGAAACAAAGATGGGTCTATACTTTTCTCTGCCAAGAGAAGAAACAACCTTTACAAAATCAATTTAGAAGATTTTCAAAAACAAAATATTTCATGTTTTCTATCTTCTGAAGAAGAAAGACTAATCTGGCATAAAAAGTTAGGTCATGTCTCTTTGAAACATATTTCAAAATTGGTAAAACATGATTTGGTAAGAGGTTTGCCAAAAATAAGTTTTGACAAAGAACTTTTATGTGAAAATTGTTTGAAAGGAAAACAAGTTAAAACCTCTTTCTCTTCTAAAAGTTTTGTAACCTCATCAAGACCTTTAGAACTGTTACATATGGATTTATTTGGTCTTACAAGGACATTAAGTCTTGGCAGAAAGAAATATGGACTCGTCATTGTTGATGACTTTACTCGATTTTGTTGGATATTGTTTTTATCACACAAAGATGAGTCTTTTAAGTGCTTTAGAATCTTATCCAAAAAGTTACAGAATGAAAAAGGAATGTCCATAGCCAGTATCAGGAGTGACCATGGCGGAGAATTTGAAAATGAGAAGCTTAGAGTATACTGTGAGGAGAATGAAATTTCCCACAACTTCTCAGCCCCTAGAACTCTACAACAAAATGGAGTTGTTGAAAGAAAGAATAGGACGATTCAAGAGATGGCAAGGACAATGCTATGTGAGACGAATCTTCCTAAGTATTTACAGGCGAAAGTCGTGAATACAACATGCTATATTAGAATAGGATCGTGTTGCGACCTATGTTGAAGAAGACTCCTTACGAGTTATGGAATGGAAGAAGACCAAGCATATCTTACTTTCATCCATTTAGGTGCAAATGTTCCATTCTGAATATGAAAGAGCTGTTGGATAAATTCGATTCGAAGACCTTTTCAGGAATCTTCCTAGGCTACTCATTATCGTCTAAAGCGTTTCGAGTTTACAACTTGACTTCAAAGACTGTTGAAGAGACGATCCATGTCAAGTTTGATGATAATTCTCAACCCCATAAGGAAGATGACGTCAAGAATGAAGGTCCTTCAAAGAACTTAGATGATACCTCAGAAACTCCCTCGTCAGACACTCATGAGAACAAGATTGAAGATATTCCGGAAACTATAGAACTAAGACGAAAGTGGAGATATAAAAGTTTTCATCTAGAAGAACTAGTTATCGGTGACACCTCAGAAGGAGTTAGGACAAGGTCCAGATTCAGAAGAGAAGCTAATGTAGCCTTTATCTCTGAAGTAGAGCCTAAGAAGGTTGAGGAAGCTCTTCAAGATGAAGCTTGGGTGTTAGCCATGCAAGAGGAACTGAATCAATTTACTAGAAATAACGTCTGGTCCTTAGTCCCAAAACCTTTTAAGAAATCCATTATTGGAACCAGATGGGTTTTCAAGAATAAGTTAGACGAATCAGGTAGAGTGAGTCGTAATAAGGCTAGATTAGTAGCACAAGGCTATAATCGACAGAAGGAATAGACTACAATGAAACATATGCTCCGATTGGCGAGACTTGAAGCTATAAGGATTTTGTTAGCATATCACGATCTGTCATGATATAAAGTTGTTTAGGATGGATGTTAAGAGTGCATTTACGAATGGTTTTATAGATGAAGAGGTGTATGTGAAACAACCACCGGCTTTGAAGATGTAAAAACCGGACTATGTCTATAGACTTCACAAAGCCTTATACGGTGCAAAGCAAGCTCCTGAGCTTGGTATGATCGTCTGAGTACCTTCCTAATAGAGAATGGTTTGATGAGAGGTCAAGTTGATAAGGCGCTCTTTAGAAAGAGTTTTCATAATGATTTTATCTTAGCACGGATCTCGTTGATGATATCATTTTGGTGCTACTTGAAAAGAGTTGTGTTTAAAGTTTGAGAGCTTAATGAAGAAAGAATTTGAAATGAGTATGATGGGCGAGTTAAAGTTCTTTCTTGGGTTGCTAGTTAAGCGCATCAAGAGAAGATCTTCATTCATCAACAAAAGTATGTGAAAGAGTTGTTGAATAAGTTTGATATGAATAATGTGAAGCCTATGGCAACTCCGATGCATCCTTCAAACCTTTTGTCGAAAGACGAACTTGGTAAGAAGGTGGATCAAACCCTATATAGAGGATGATCGCTCTTTCTTGTATCTTACTGACAAGTAGACTGATATTACATTAGGTGTATGCTTGTGTGCAAGATTTCAAGCCGATCTAGAGAGTCTCATTTATTCTTTGTTAAAAGAATTTTGAGATATCTCACGGTACTCTTGATCTTTGCTTAATGTTTGAGAAAGGTAAAGATTTGAGTTAATTGGATATTGCGATCACGGACTATCTGGAGATGAATCGAAAGAAAAAGCACAAGTGGAGGATGTCATTTTCTGAGGAAATCTAGTCTCACAGTCAAGCAAGAGACAAAGCTCAATTGCTCTATCAACCGTGAAGCGAGAATATATGTCTCATGAAGTCTTTGCTCACGAATATTTGTGGATCAAGTATCATTTCAAGACTATTAGGTTAAAGAGGAGGAGATTCCAATTTATTGCGACAACACCAACGCAATAAATCTATCAAAGAATCAATTGACATTCGAGTGAAGCATATAGAAGTCATACATCATTTTACGAGAGATTATGTTTAGAGGAAAGTGGTGCTTCTACGGTTTGTTGAAAGCGAGAACTTGATGGGCGGACATCTTTACTAAACCACTAAGTGAAGAACGGTTTCAGAAGATAAGGCGCAATCTTAACATGGTGATGTTAAATGAGATCAAGGCTAAAAGTAACGTGAAACTAACGGTGTTAGTTACATTGAGTTCTGATGGTAACTTCTCTTATAAGAAAGATTTTGGAGGAAAAATCGATAATCTCGAGGTTCTTAATGATTCTAGAACCCACCGACCATAACCTATATGTAGATCAAGATGAAATTATAGCGATCTTTTCATCATCTCTGACGATTCATTTACGCTTTACCAATTCTCTTAAAACATTTCTCTCAAAAGTTCTCCGGAAGATATTTTCACTCTATACAATGGAAGCGGCCATGGTTTATGGAAGAATTGTGGACTTTGAGTCACTAAGAAGAGGCGGCATGGATGTAAAACCGAAATCATAAGAGCTGGTTGGAAGAACTTCTTTCGAGATACAAGAACCGGTCTATCTGAATGAAGTATATGAGTTACGGAAGAACGCTCGTCGATAGATAACACCATTGTATCCTCTGTAGAGAATATCTGTTCTTGTCACAAAGGATTTGATAAAGAAGGTGACCGATTGTCCATCGAGTTGGTGAGAAATTGTCTACCAAGGCGGATGGATGACCTCAATCGGAATGAAAGAAGAAGATATCAAGAGGCAACTATATGGCACAAATAACTCGAGGAGAGGAAGACATCAAATTTGATTCCGGGGCTAGGGTGCTTCACGCAATTTGATTTAATTGCATTCTACCCAGAGTCGGTTCAAGACATTTAGTGACCACTCTGGATGAACAATGTCTGTTCTACCAACTGAATCGAAGCCCCATAGATTTACCCTTCTTAATCTTTCACTATATGGTTAAGGGGTTAAAGGAAACTACCAGTTATCCTTATGGTATGATTTTGACGAGGATTTTAAGGAATCCGAGATTTATACCACTGCAGTATCGAACAAACTGTTCTGTGAAAAGCAAGATCGATGCGAACACGATCTGGCGAATGGAGTGCGAACACGATGAACAAAGACCAAGCCGACTCTTCAAGGAAGTCAAGAACTAAGGGGCAGCGTGTATTGAAGAAGACTCCTGTCTCAAGTTCTCAATCTCTAGTAAGTATCAAATCACCTACTGTTGAACTAAGGAGAGTGCCAGGTAGACCTCTAATGAAAATGGCAAGTCCTCTTTTCGAAGAAAGCCAATCTCAGAGGACAAAACAAAGTGTGCCAAAGAGACAAGGAGAAAGTCTTTTGAACGAAGTTGTGAAGAAAGCAAAGAGATCACCAAGAATTAGAACTCTAAGGCAACAGGAAGAAAAGATTGCCAGAGAACAGAGTCGAGAAGAAACTTTTAAATCTTGTGCACCCAGAGTCACAAGATCCTTAGTCTCTATTCTGGAAGAAGATACGGCGGAAAATCCAAAGAGGCGAGAGGAAGAGAAAAGCAACATCGAGAAAGAAAATCTCCAACGAAGAAATCAAGTAAAACTAATCAAGCGAGAAAAAGACTAAGAAGGTTAGTCGAAAGAAGATCATTTCAATCGCTTTGAGGACGTTAGTTAACGAAAGAAACTATTGATCTTGTTCAAGTAGAAATGAAGTGAAAGCGATTCTGATTCGAGATACCCTATTGTTCATCAAGAAGAAGAACCACTAAAAAAGCACGGTTCAGAAACACTGTTGCTCAGCGGAGGAGCCGATAGATGAAAGCCGGTTGAGATGACTCTAATGAAGCACATCGAAGCAACAACGATGTCAGTAACATCCGTTCTTGGCATGGCGGGTATATTGGCGATTTGGATCGAATTAGGATTGGGTACAGGCAAATGTTGCATTGTACATACATTATCATTTTGCTTGCTCAAGCATATATATATATATATACGTACATGTATGACAATTCCCGAATTGATTGTGTATCGAAAATTGGTTATAATTGTACAGATGAGAATTGGTTGTGAAAATTGGAAATTTAGTAATAAGTGTATAAATTAGGTTGTGAATATGGAATTGGAATGAAATGGAATTTAGAGGAATGGAAAGTGGAATATGAGTATAGGAATGGGTATTTGCTAATTTTATGAATTTATGGAAACTTTTCTGGGATTTTTAGAGTAATGGATCCAAACCGGAAAATTTGCTCGATGATGATTAATTAGATTTGGTCCTAGATTGATTAGAAATTGATATGAAACAATTGGGATTATAATTTCAGGATTTATTAGTTATGGTTATTGCGAAATTGGGAGAAAATAGAATAAGAATTAGGCGATAGACTCTAAGTTTGGACTTGTGGCAACTAAATTGCCAAACAAGCCTTTAAAGCTTATATATATATATAAGTTTAAATGTTCATTTCTCACCATCGACGGTCGTGGGTGAGAAAAACTTGGGATTTGGAGTTCTTGAAGGATTTTCAAAGGATTGAAACTTGAATCAAGTAAGTTTCTATATGTTTATGCCTTAAATCGTTTCATTTGATCATTGATTTGAGTAAGAAATTGGTTTAGAAATTTGGAAAATGTCGATGATAGGGTTTTCGTTGGTTTTAGGGTTGAATTTTGGGGATAACAATTGTTTGATGAAATAGAAGTTAAAGATTAGTTGTATGATATGTATGGAATTATTTAGGAGTGATTTGTAAGGAGAAAATTTGGATTTAGTGTTGTTATCTGTCGAAAATCTGGAAATTTCTGGGTTTTACGGGCGTGTTAAGTGGTTGCACGCCGTGACGACGAAGAACATGCCGCAAGAAGCAAGAATGTTTCATGCCGCGTACGATCAAGCAGAAGACGCCTTGCCACGTGGCCAGGAGGAAAAGCGCCGCGTTACGACGTCTGTGATCGTCGTCATGACGACGAGCCTTGTGATTCGCCATGGCGAGGAGGGTTAGCGCGCAATGGGGATGTGGTTTTCCGAAAAAAAAATGATTTCTAAGATTTTAAGATTTGGGGATTTAGGAATTTGATGATTTAGTTGGTTATGGAATAATTGAATTTTTGAGAATAGGAAATTGCAATTCAGAAGAAATGAAATTAAAGGATTATAAGGTGATTATTACAAGTAATGAGATTGAGGATTTATTTTAAATGACTTACTTTCTTAGTGGAGTTTGGAGACTAAGAATTTTGGAATTGATAAGAATGGGATTCGGAATTTGAATCAGATGATTATCGGGATCGAATGGCAAATGAATAGTGTACATGATTTTAATTGAAAAGCGATTATAGAGTATGGAAATTGGTAAATTGGTTAATAACAATTGGAATTGTTATGAATTAGAGTGAGAGTGATCAGATTGAGAAATTCGGGATTTGGATCGGGAATGTCATAAAATGTATAGTATTTATCGCATTTGTTAAATATGTATATGCATTGATTGGAATTGGCCTAATTGGTAATATGTGATTTATTTGATTTGATATAGAGGTTCTGATGGATCGACATTCCAAGGACAGTATTGGGACTTCCAGGCTGTAGCTCGGAAGTGCAGGTGAGTAGCCTAGTTGGTTTCTCAGCCTTATGTGTTTATTAATTATATGCATTGATTGCCATGAGGAAGCGCGGATGGATAGATGTGTGATTGATTTGATTGATTTCGGACCATGGGTGTTCGAAATATTTGATTGTGATATTGAAGTGCAAAGATGAGTAAATATGTATGAATGCATGAATGAATTAAATTGTAAATGCATTAGCGAAAATGATTGCAACTGTAAATGACTGAAATTGGGAAGTGACACATGCATTCATGCATCACTGAATGATCAGATAATGGTAGTTGTGACCGGTGGTACCAACGTATGCAGAGCCACGTGCTCGATACCTTTATGCCCATCATTTGGGCTTATCGAGGCGAATCCGTAGCAACGATATGAGAGCTTTAAGCTCAACGCACAGGACCTCAAGTCCAACGATTGATAGAGCCTCAGGCTCACCGCAGGGCATATCATGCCCAACGATTTTAGAGCAATTGGCTCAATGTAAATGATTTCAGGCGCACGGTCACAACAACGAAAAGAAAATGAAAGTGTCACATGTACATTGCATATGTGTATGACTGATTGAAAATGTAAATTGACTGCAAATGACTGAGAGATGTGAATAAGGAAATTGCATGTGATATTACTGTAAATGCTACTGTGTATTATATGTATATGATTGTGAATGCATGATTTGGGTGAACCATCGATGATGGTTTCTCATTGAGTTCGCAAACTCACCCAACATTGTATCTATTTTTCAGGAATTGAAGAGTACCCCATTAGTAAAATGGGAGTATGTTTGCAGGATTCAAGTGAAGGTCAGGGTCGGGATCAGTGTCGTCACATCTGCATTAGTGTAGTGAGTTTATTAAGTGGGCCCCATTTGTCTATGTGTCATTGTATTGTATTACTGAAATGTTTAGAAATGGCATTGGGCCCAGTTGGGTCATACATTTCTATATGTACTTGATGATTGAGCACTATTGAGTGCTAGTTAATGACTGAATTATTCATATTTGAAAAATGTTTTCTTATTAAATCGGACCCAGATTGATTATCATTTTCCGCACTCAACTGTTTTAAAAAGGAGAAAAAGAAAAGAAAAATGTTATAACGAGATTTAAAAAGCCATTGAGTGTTTTAGTACGCCACCCTCGCGGGGCACAGGCTCGGATATCACCGTAGATGTCGGGTTCGGGTCTTGTCGGGAGTGGGGTGCTACATATTGTTGGAAAATCCCGGGGTGTCCATCACATGGACACAGTGCGGAAAACAAAACTTTTTGTTAGGAAGTTCCCAAAGCCGGATCAAGTGTATGTATAAATAGTCAAACCATAACGACCAAAGGAGACCGTCTCTAACGGTATCCATGCAGAGGTCGGAAATCTAACCAAGACAAACCCCTTTGACCCGGGAATAGCTAGACTAAAGACAAGACTGCTAGATCTAACCTTAGCCTTGGAGAGCTTAGGATTCAACCTTGGTGAAGCACTTTGGAGATGAGAAGAGAGTGAAGAAAGCCTTGAAAAATCCAATTTTTCTTTAAACTTCCATGTAAGTTTCGGCCATCATCTCTTCACCTTCGACTCCAGCAGCTTCCTCATGCCTTCTATTTTGAACTAATTAAAAGAACATATAAAAGCTTGGTAAGGGAGAGCCCCACGTGGGAGGGCCATTAGCCATTAAAAAGTCAAGTTAATGATGTAACTTTGAATTTTTCAAACTAATCTTCTCCTTTTGCTTTCATCCACCGACCACACTAGCTTCCTTAACTCTTAAGGCTTGCTTTTATGCCTTTTATTCTAATTAAAAGGTCACTTAATGGCTTGGTAAAGGAAAGCCACGTGAGTGGCCTTAAAAGTGATTAAAAAATCAATTTAAAGATGAAGTTTGACTTTTCAAACTTCATCTCCTCCCTTTATCTAATGACATATGTCCACTCATATATTAATTAATTAATCTAATTAATTAATTGATATATAGGGTTGCTGAAGTGGTCCAGTCAAACTAGGGTCGGTCCTACCGGTCTGCCGGGCCCCGCCGGTGAAAAATCACCGGAAACGGTTTTCAGCAATGTCGATGTCGCGATCTCATCGGGACATATCCCAATCTCATCGGGATCCATTTAATCCTATTGCTCTCCAAAAATGGGATCCTTATCCAAAACTATTTTCTGATTTTGAGTCACTCTTATCGTGTGACCCATTAGGTTCCCGGTTATGTTGGCCACTTAGATTAACACTTAATCTGAGCAAGTCATGAGCGGCGTCTAGCAACACATCATGACCCCCAATTGACCGGAAAGTAATTGGTTTGACTAATGAAACCATATCACGAACCCTTCCATAGTCAATTACTGTGCAATTCGTCCTTTCACCATCCTATACCCCACTTGGTTATGAGTATGGTCAAAGTGTCAACTCTCACTAGACTGAGTCTAGCCCAAGTGATATCGGGTCTCGTCCGGACTCTTTGCTTTATATGTCCATGAAGACCCTCTTCATGACACGGTGTGCTCTGGCGCGAGAGACTTCCAGTAATGATCTGACAAGAAGCTATGGTATCTATTCTGCTATTCGAAGTGGTGAATCCTTTATTGGCTACTCAATTACCTTGAATACCTCAAACTGCACTCCAAGCACCACCCTATGGCGACCTCTGGAAGGCAACAAGGAATGGAGTCAAAGCAGTAATCAAGATTCAAGATATCCTCGAGTACCTCAAGTCTAAGGATACTTGCACCATTCTATGATGAGATTATCAACGACATTATAATAGAATACTCATGTGATGATCTCATGGCGGTCATCAATGTACTTACTACCACTAGTAAGCATCCACATATCAAATCTAAATATCTCAATATTTACAGCTTCGAGATCCACCGCTTGATCCAATCAAAGAATATGACATGTGCTAGTCTATCCAGATTAACAATGTCCAGCTCGTTAATCCTATGACTAGGGATAATTTGAATCTTGACATAATTACACATGATAGGAATCTCGAGGTATGATCACATCATAATTTCCTTCATGCTATGTCATATATCATGGACTTCATTAATTTGATTCAAGATCACAATCAATTCATAATAAAATGAACATCAAATAAATGAAATATGCCTTGCTTTATTTATTCATAAAGTCCATACATGACTATGAACAAAACGCTTAAAGGGATTGCCTTTGGGGCACTACTCTAACAATCTTAACGTTACGACACACGTAAGTCGACTTACACCACTTACAAGTCGACTTATCGAGCCGTGCAAGCATAAGTCGAGTTACATCGGGATACAAGTCGATTTACACTTACAATCTCCCACTGACCTAAAGCCAATCGCCTTGGTATCTAATACCATAGCGAGTACATGAGAATCAAAATTCTTACGTGACAATGGCTTTGTCAGCGGATCGACAATGTTACGCTCTGGGAATTCTCTCTATCGAGGACATCACCTGCAGAATGATCTCCCGAATCGGATGATATCGGCAGATGCGTGTTTGGATCGTTGATGAGACCTTGGTTCCTTTACTGCTTAATAGCCCCATTGTTGTCACAATACAATCAGATGGGCCCATCACGATAGGAACCACACCAAGTTCGATAATGAACTTCGATCCAGCCGCTTCCTTTCTTTGCGTCGATGCGGCAATGTACTCTGCCTCGGTCGTTGAATCAGCAGTCGTCTCTTGCTTGGAACTCTTCCAACTGACTGCTCCTCCATTCAGTGTGAAAACGTAACCTGATTGGGACCTGGAGTCATCCTTATCAGATTGAAAACTGGCATCTGTATGCCCGCTCACTTGGAGATTTCCATCTCCATATATCAAGAAAACATCCTTAGTTCTTCGCAAGTACTTGAGGATATTCTTGACAGCCACCCAGTGACCTTCACCAGGATCCGATTGGTATCTGCTCGTAACACTTAGAGCATATGATACATCGGGTCTCGTATATAGCATTGCGTGCATGATAGATCCCATCTGCGGATGCATACGGGATCATATTCATGCGCATCCTCTCATCCTGTGTCTTAGGACACATAGATTTCGAGAGCGATATCCTATGAGACATGGGAAGATACCCTCTCTTGGATTGCTCCATGCTAAACCTCTTTAGCACCTTGTCTATGTACGTTGACTATGAAAGACCAAGCAACCTCTTCGATCTATCTCTATAGATCTTTATCCCAAGGATATAAGTTGCTTCACCCAGGTCCTTCATCGCAAATTGTTTGGACAACCAAATTTTTACTGATTGCAGCATTGAGACATCGTTTCCTAGTAACAATATGTCATCTACATATAACACAAGGAATACGATTGCAGTTCCATTAACCCTCCTATACACACAATGTTCATCCGGATTTTGTGAGAAACCAAACTCTTTGATTGTCTCATCAAAACGGATATTCCAACTCCTGGATGCTTGCTTTAATCCATAAATGGATTTACGAAGCTTGCATACCTTTTCGCCATCATAGGAGATGAAGCCCTCGGGTTGTGTCATATACACATCCTCGCTTAGATTTCCATTCGGAAAAATCGTCTTTACATCCATTTGCCATATCTCATAATCATAATGAGCGTGAATGGCTAGAGTATCCTAATGGATTTAAGCATTGCTCTTTGAATCAAGGTCTCGTCATAGTCAACTCCTTGTCTTTGACGAAAGCCTTTAACCACAAGCCTTGCTTTATAGGTAATCACATTACCATCCATGTCGGTTTTCTTCTTGAAAACCCATTTGCACCCTATAGGTTTTATCCTTGGTGCATCAACCAAAGTCCATACTTGGTTTTCGTACATGGAATCCATATCGATTTCATGGCACGAAGCCATTTTTCGCTCTCAACTCTTGGAACCTCTTCATAGGTGGTAGGCTCATCATTCTCTATGAGCAATCGTCATTCTGCTCACTCACGAAATCCATATCTCTAGGGACAGGCGTATCCTACTTGACCTCGAACTTCGTGTGTAGTAGAAGGTTGAACTCTTACCTCATCTGTATGAGTTCTGAGTTTGAGTTCGAGCGAGTTGATCTGCGGCTCGTCAGAGCATCTTGAACTTCTTCAAGCTCAATTTTGCTCCCACTTTCTTCTTGTAAAAGAAACTCTTTCTCTAAAAAGACAGCATGCATCGAAACAAACACCTTTTGTTCCTCAGCAAGGTAGAATTGATATCCTCTTGTTTCTTTAGGATATCCTACGAACAGACACCTGTCAGACTTTGCTTCAAGCTTATCTGACTTTGTCCGCTTCACATAAGCAGGACAACCCCAAACTTTCAAATAAGAAAGATAAGGTTTCTTGTTAGTCCACATCTCATATGGAGTAACATCAACTGTCTTTGATGGAACTCTGTTTAACAAGTAAACAGCTGTCTCGAGCGCATACCCCCAAAAGGATTTTGGTAACTGTGCAAAGCCCATCATAGATCGAACCATGTCCAGCAAGGTTCGATTTCTCCTTTCTGCCACACCATTGTGCTGTGGTGTGTAAGGTGGAGTCCACTGAGATAAAATCCCATTATCTCTGAGATAATCCAAAAACTCTTGGTCTAAGTATTCGCCACCACGATCAGATCGTAATGTCTTAATACTTTTCCCAAGTTGTTTTTCTACTTCATTTTTGAATTTTTTGAACTTTTCAAACTCTTCAGATTTGTATCTCATCAGATACAGATACCCATATCGAGAATAATCATCGATAAAGGTAATGAAGTAACGACAACCACTTTTGGCATGGATGGACATCGGACCATATACATCTGAATGTATTAGGTCTAATAATCCAGTCGCTCGTTCACCCTTTCCTTTAAAAGGTAACTTAGTCATCTTGCCTAACAAACAAGATTCACATGTGTCATATGATTCATAATCAAATGACCCTAAACTCCCACTCTTATGGAGCTTAGCGATGCGTCTCTCATTTATATGGCCAAGGCGACAATGCCATAAGTAAGTTGATTTTAAATTATCTCTTTTATGTCTTTTCTTGTCATTGACATTCATAATTGGATGTGACATATCTAATATGTAAATACCATTGCATAATGTACCCGTACCATAGAGCATTCCTTTTAAACTAATAGAACAACCATTGCTTCCAAAAGTTACATGGAAACCAGCTCTATTTAAACAAGAAACAGACAATATGTTCTTTGTTAAAATAGGTACAAAATAACAATCATCCAATTTGAGTACAAGCCCACTGGGGAGTGTCAAAACATAAGTCCCTACAGCTAATGCAGCAACTTTTGCTCAATTTCCAACACGTAGGTCCAGGTCTCCCTTAATGAAGCAGCCTCATCCCTAAGGCCCGTGATATCATTACATATGTGAGCCACAACCGTATCTCATTGTAGGAAAATCCGGGAGGAACATCACATGTTCCAAAGAAATGAAACAAAATTTTTGGTCCCGGGACCTTCCGAAAACCAGGATCCCGGTGTCGGTATGAAAACTCAAACTGAATAGCCAATAGAGACTATCTCTAAAGGTATCCACGCAGAGATCGAAAAACCTAACCGAGTCAAACTCTTTTGACCCGGAATAGCTAGAACGAAATAAGAGCTGCTAGACCCTACCTCATCTCCGAGAGCTTGAGAATAACGTTGAATCCTTGCTTGGAAGAAGAGAGAATCGATGATGCTTGATGGAAGAAGACTTGAAAATCCACTTTCAAACCAAAGCTTAACCTTTAAGCTTTCTTTTCTTCTCCTTATCAAAACCCTATGACCACACCCACCATAATCCCATGTTATATTGATTTTAACCTTTAAAATCAATCCATAAAACATGACATGTGGTGGAATGATGGCCATTCATTCTTTAAAGGATTAAAGTAATAAAGCTTTGACTTTTCAACATTCTTATCCTCTCCTCCCTCTTTCAGCGTGTATAACACATATATATATAATTAATTAATTACTTAATTAATTAACATATATATATATATTACTAAGAGGTCGATCAATAAACCGAGTCGGTCCCACTGCTTCTCGGGCCAGTCTTTGAAGCGACTCTAAACCTTTCTTAGCAATATTGATGTCGCGATCTCATCGGGACATATCCCAATCCATTGGGATCCATTTAATCTAATGCTCTCCATAATTGGAACTCTGTCCAATTACTATTTCTGATTCTCTTAAACACTCTTATCGTGTGACCCTTTAGGTTCCGGTTATGTTGGCCACTTAGATTAACAATTAATCTGGCAAGTCATGAGCGGTATCTAGCAACACATCATGACCCCAATTGACCGGAAAGTAATTGGTTTGATGAATTCATCACGAACGGATCACGAACCCTTCCATAGATAATTCTTGTGCAATTCATCCTTTCATCATCCTATACCCCACTTGGTTATGAGTATGGCTAATATGTCAACTCTTACTAGACTAAGCCTAACCTAAGTGAAATCAGTTCTGTCGAGGACTCATTACTTTATATGTCCATGAAGACACTCTTCATGACATAGTCATGCTCGCCGAGACTTAAAGTAATGATCTGACGAGAGGTCAGGTATCTCTTACATTTTCCACGTATGATGAATCCTTTATTGGCTACTCAATTACCTTGAATACCTCAAACGTACCCAAGCACCACCCTATGAGTAACCTCTGGAAGGCCACAAGGAATGGAGTCAAAATGCAGGATCGAGATCAAGATATCCTTGAGTACCTCAAGTCTAAGGATACTTGCACCATTCTTTATGATGAGATTATCAACGACATAAATCCATGTGATGATCTCATGGCGAGTCATCCAATGAACTTACTACCACTAGTAAGCATCCATATGTCAACTCTAAATATCTCATATTTACAGCTTACGAGATCCACCGCCGATCCAATCAAGGAGTATGACATATGTTAGTCAATGGGATTAATGATGTCGATCTCATTAATCCTATGACTAGGAAAATTTAGATATCTTGACATAATTACACATGATAGGAATCTCGTGAGTATGATCACACATCATAATTTCCTTCATGCTATGTCATATATCATGGACTTCATTAATTTGATTAAAGATCACTATCAATTCATAAAGAACATCAAATAAATGAAACATGCCTTTCTTTATTTATTCATAAAGTCATACATGACTATGAACAAAAAGCGCTAAAGGGATTGCCTTTGGGCACTACTCTAACAAATCTCCCACTTGACCTAAAGCCAATCGCCTTGGTATCTAATACCATAAGCGAGTACATGAGAATCAAAATTCTTCGTGACAATGGCCGTCAGCGGATCGAGAATGTTACAGTGCAGTGGAATCCTCTCGATCGTGACATCACCTCTAGCAATGATCTCTCGAATCGATGATATCTGCGGAGTACGTGTTTAGATCGCTGGTGAGACCTCTCGGTTCTTTTGCTGAGCAATAGCCCCATTGTTGTCACAATATAACCGTATGGGTCCATCACATTAGGAACCACACCAAGTTCGAAATGAACTTCGATCCAAACGACTTCCTTTGCAGCCTCGATGCGAAAGAATGTACTCGCCTCGATCGTCGAATCGTGATCGTCTCTTGTTTGGAACTCTTCCAATCGACCGTTCCGCCATTTAGCGTGAAAACATAACCTGACTGGGATCTGGAGTCATCCTTGTCAGATCAAAAATTGGCATCCGTATGCCCGCTCACTTGGAGATTTCCATCTCCATATATCAAGAAAACATCCTTAGTCCTTCGCAAGTACTTGAGGATATTCTTGATAGCCACCGATGACCCTCACGGGATCCGATTGGTATCCGCCGTGACACTCGTGAGCATACGATACATCGTGCCTTGTACATAACATAGCATACATGATCGATCCTCTGCAGGATGCATACGGGATCCGATCCATGCGAATCCTCTCATCTTGTGTCTTAGGACACATAGATTTCGAGTGTTATCCCATGAGTAATGGGAAGAAACCCTCTCTTGGATTGCTCCATGCTAAACCTCTTTAGCATCTTGTCTATGTCGATGATTGTGAAAGACCAAGCAACCTCTTTGATCTATCTCTATAGATCTTTATCCCAAGGATATAAGTTGCTTCACCCAGTCCTTCATCGCAAATTGCTTGGACAACCAAATTTTAACGATTGCGACATTGAGACATCGTTTCCTAGTAATAATATGTCATCCACATATAGCACAAGGAAAACGATTGCATTCCCATTAACCTTTTTGTACACACAATACTCATCCGGATTTTGAGAAAAACCAAACTCTTTGATTGATTCATCAAAACGGATGTTCCAACTCCTGGATGCTTGCTTCAATCCATAGATGGATTTCTGAAGCTTACATACCTTTTCACCATCACTGGAAGTGAAGCCCTTTGGTTGTGTCATGTACACATCCTCGGCGATTCCGTTAAGGAAAGTCGTCTTCACATCCATTTGCCATATCTCATAATCATAATGAGCGGCAATGGCTAGGAGTATCCGAATGGATTTAAGCATTGCTACTGAAATCAAGGTCTCGTCATAGTCAACTCCTTGTCTTTGGCGAAATCCTTTAACCACGAGCCTTCTTTGTGGTAATCACATTACCATCCATGTCGGTTTTCTTCTTGAAAACCCATTTGCACCCTATAGGTTTTATCCTTCAAATGCATCAACCAAAGTCCATACTTGGTTTATGTACATGGAATCCATTTAAACTTTCATGGCCCAAAGCCATTTTTCGACTCGAACTTTTCGAACCTCTTCATAGGTAGCGTGCTCATCATCTTCTATGAGCAATCGTCATTCTGCTCACTTACGAAAATCCATATCTCTCGGGAACAGTGAGCATCCTACTTGACCTCTGAACTTCGTGTGTCACGTAAGGTTGAATCTGTTACTTCATCCGAATGAGTGGCAGTTTGAGTTCGAGCGATTGATCATGCTTGTTTGAGCATCTTGAACTTCTTCAAGTTCAACTTTGCTCCCACCGCCTTCTTGTAAAAAACTCTTTCTCTAAAGACAGCATGCCTTGAAACAAACACCTTTTGTTCCTCGGCGATGGTAGAATTGATATCCTTTGGTCTCTTTAGGATATCCTACAAACAAACACTTGTCGATTTAACTTCAAGCTTATCTCGATGAATCCGCTTCACGTGGGTGACAACCCCATACTTTCAGATGAGAAAGATAAGGTTTTCTGTTAGTCCACATCTCATATGGAGTAACATCAACTGTCTTAGAGGGAACTTTGTTTAACAAGTAAACAGCTGTCTCTAGCGCATATCCCCAAAACGATTTTGGTAACTTTGCGAAACCCATCATTGATCGTACCATGTCCAACAAGGTTCGATTTCTCCTTTCAGCCACACCGTTGTGCTGCGGCGTGTAAGGAGGAGTCCACTGAGATAAAATGCCATTATCTCTGAGATAATCCTAAAACTGTTGGTCTAAGTATTCTCCACCACGATCGGATCGTAATGCCTTGATACTTTTACCAAGCTGGTTTTCTACTTCATTTCTGAATTGTTTGAACTTTTCAAACGCTTGATTTGTATCTCATCGGATACAAGTACCCATATCGTGAATAATCATCGATAAAGGTAATGAAATAACGACAACCACTTCGCATGGATGGACATCGGACCGCATACATCTGAATGTATTAGGTCTAATACTCCAATCGCTCGTTCACCCTTTCCTTGAAGGGTAACTTAGTCATCTTGCCTAATAAACAAGATTCGCATGTGTCATATGATTCATAATCAAATGACCCTAAACTACCACTCTTGTGGAGTTTAGCGATCGTGTCTCATTTATATGGCCAAGTCGACAATGCCATAAGTAAGTTGACTTTAGATTATCTCTTTATGCCGTTTGGTGTCATTGACATTTAAAATTGGATTAGACATATCTAATATATAAATTCCATTACACAATGTATCGCTTCCATAAAGCATTCCATTAGAATTAAGAGAACAACCATTGCTACTAAAATTCATATGGAATCCAAATTTATTTAGACAAGAAATGCATAATATATTCTTTGTCAAAGCGGGTACAAAATAACAATCATCCAATTCTAGTACAAGCCCAAGAGGGAGATACAAAACATAGGTTCCTACGGCTAATGCAAAGAACTCTTGCTCCATTTCCAACACGTGGTCTACTTCTCCCTTCATGAGTTGCCCTCTCGTCCCCGAGGCCCCGCATATCATTACATATGTGAGCCACAACCAAGATCAAATACCCAGATGTTGTGATCGATATGATATTAACTTCAATGACATACAAACCTGAAGTAGTCGAGGCATCGATGCCTTCTTCGCATCGGCGACTCGGATAGACTTTGCAATTGCGCCTCCAATGGCCATCTTTACCGATTGAAGCAAGTTCCTTTGGGACGACTTCTTTGGTCTTCTTCTTGATGGCGCTTCCCTTTGGTTTCTTAGCCTTCTTCTTCTTTGGGTTCTTTTTCTTCTTTGAACCTGAAGAAGAAGAAGCTACTACCAGCACTTGCTTACTATCATTCTTGATAGTGCGTCACATGTATCTTGAATAGATTGATCATTTCGGGTATTGTAGTGGATATTTGGTTCATTCGATAGTTTAGCACGAATCGCGCATAATCGTCGGACAATCAACGAAATTAAGTCTATACTTAATTCATGATCCATTGCAAAACCTAAGGCGGCCAATCTCGATATAGCCATTCATCTTGAGCGTATTACAGATAGATGTCCCTAGAGCCATCTTGGTGGTGAAGAGAAGCCTTGAGGTCTCGAACCTTTCGGACCGGGCTTGCTCGTCAAACAGCTCCCTAAGATGAAAAACTATTGTGTGAGCATCCATGGACTCGTCGCTTACTGCAGCTCGGTGACATCGGCGCAAGCATAATGCAAGTCGCCATGTCATCGTCTTAAGATACTTACTATATGCCTTCGATCATCATCAGAAGCATCGACAGCAGGTGCATCTGGAAGCGGAAAATCTAGGATATATCCCAGACCTTCAGATCTGAGAACGATTCTCAGGTTTCTTAACCAATCAAGAAAATTCGGTCCAGTTAGCTT
This sequence comes from Erythroxylum novogranatense, assembly GCA_029891385.1. Lineage (NCBI taxonomy): Eukaryota > Viridiplantae > Streptophyta > Magnoliopsida > Malpighiales > Erythroxylaceae > Erythroxylum > Erythroxylum novogranatense. The sequence goes on from CM057224.1 coordinate 6,070,045, forward strand.
GTTTGACTTCATTAGCGAGCGAAGGTTTACACTTGACGACATTTTCAAACAACCTACACGAAAAGAGAGGAAGAATGTTAGAATAGGAATAGCTGCATAATCATAAGGACTTGAATGATATGCAAAAAGAGCTCCCACTAGTTTCATAGAATCCATAACCCTCATTACGAATCCAAATAAACAAAATGACATTATGTCCTAGTGGGTTGATATCCGATATTACTAAGAATGACCTTGGATTTGTCCAACAAGCCACAAGTTAGGTCAATCGGTAGGTATCGGTCATACCAATTACATCATCGATAACCGACATTGAGAATGACCTTGGATTTGTCCAACAAGCCACCTTATGTCTCGGGAGGTATCAGATATACCAATTACATCTTAGACACAACTATCAATCAGTGCTATCAACTTGTTGATGTATGCACTTACATTGGGTATCAACTCTTTGATGCGTATACATCCGATGTATGCTACCCAATTTCGCCTCTGTCCACGTTGACCTTGAGTTTGCTCAACAAACCAACGCTTCTAGTGAAAACCAACCCATTAATCCGAAAATCATATTTTCATGGTTCGAACATATCCGTATAGAGTGAGCTTGAGTTTGCTCAACAACCCAACCCTATAAGAACTCTGGTTCTTACCATATTAATGGAAGGCGTTAGTTTTCATATACCAAGGAGGGATTTGGAAACTCTAGACTCCAAGCTGAAGGATCATAGTCACGAAAACTATATGGAATGATTTAGGTTATTTCATCAATCACATTGAATCAATCCTTATAATCATCCATCATCCAACCTAAGCATGCCACAAGTCGACTTTCATCAAATGCAAGTCAACTTATTGCATCTGCCCATTACGAAGTCGACTTGTTTGACACAAGTGGACTTATTTCACCTACCCGTGTATAAGTGGACTTACAAGAAGCTACAAGTGGACTTATACGAAATCTTGAACAAGTCGATTTGTTACATACACAAGTCGACTTATCCAAAACCTTGAACAAGTCGACTTATTCCATATACAAGTCGACTTATTAAGGAAATTTTCTAAAATCTCTAATCGGCTAATTCCTCAATCAATGCAATTCCAATTCTCAATACCATCATACCTAAGGTAATATCATTAGTTGATGTATCAATGAACACTTCATTGATCCATGAATGCCTTAAATAGTCAAACTATATGAAAAGCTTGAAATGAGTCAAAACTCATAAATATCCAAATAATTTAGGAACACCCAAATTCTCACCCTAAGCATCTCAAGCTAGTGCATACACTCTCAAAACTACTCTGGCACTTGTCACAAAAATTGTGACGGCCAAAACAAGCAAGAAAATGAAATGTACTAACGAGACACTAAAGTGACCAATTCGGCATTCAAAAATTCTTGGAAAAGCAACTTCAAGCAATTCACTTTGACAATCATACCACATCAAGATAACACATTTTTAATCACATTAAAAATGTTGCAAGGCATTGGAACTGAAAAAGCAACCTCAATCAAGCCAAGCAAAACAGTCCCAACAATTTTCACCAAAACTGTCCAGTTCTGTACATTGCTTGAAATGATCAATGAAACAATTTCAATAAATTCTGAGAAACTTATATAGGTTACTAAATGTTCAGAACATGCTAGCTGAATGTTTTTAGGATTTTAGGCCATCAAAAACTCAGTCAACCAAAATAACAAAACCGATTAAAATTCTGTGTTCATCAACACAGCAATTCCCAACAGCATAGAATAAAATCGAAAATAAATATCCAATCACCTTGAAATCCAATTTCCATGCTCACAGACATTCACCAACATCTTAGAGACATGTAGGTGAAGGAAAATCCAGAAAAAGATTTTTCTAGAATTTATTCTTGATTTTATACTACTGCCTGTTCACTGAATCGTTTCAAAAACAGCATCTGTAAGCTTAGGAAAATAATTAGCAAAAATATATAAAATAAAATCGATAAATTCTGAAAATTCATAGACATATTCTATAACATGTTATGAACATTCCTGCGCAGAAAAATTTCGAAAACCCTATCTCTATAGCAATTCGAAATCTGAACAGAAAACATGCTTCAACATCACAAGCAATTAGGGTTTATGATCTAGCTTCAATTAAAGCTTCATACACCGACACCGACGCTCTGATACCACTGTAGGAAAATCCGGGAGGAACATCACATGTTCCAGCAGCGAAACAAAATTTTTGGTCCCGGACCTTCCGAAAACCAGGATCCCGGTGTCGGTATGAAAACTCAAACCTGAATAGCCAATAGAGACTATCTCTAAAGGTATCCACGCAGAGATCAGAAAACCTAACCGAGTCAAACTCTTTTGACCCGGGAATAGCTAGAACAGAATAAGAGCTGCTAGACCCTACCTCTGTCCTGGAGAGCTTGAGAATAACGTTGAATCCTTGCTTGGAAGAAGAGAGAATCGATGATGCTTGATGGAAGAAGACTTGAAAATCCACTTTCAAACCAAAGCTTAACCTTTAAGCTTTCTTTTTCTTCTCCTTATCAAAACCCTATGACCACACCCACCATAATCCCATGTTATATTGATTTTTAACCTTTTAAAAATCAATCCATAAGAACATGACATGTGGTGGAATGATGGCCATTCATTCTTTAAAGGATTAAAGTAATAAAGCTTTGACTTTTCAACATTCTTATCCTCTCCTCCCTCTTTCAACGTGTATAACACATATATATATATATATATATATATATAATTAATTAATTACTTAATTAATTAACATATATATATATAATTACTAAGAGGTCCAGTCAAACTGGGGTCGGTCCTACCGGCCTACCGGGCCCCGGTGCTGAAACAGCTCCGGAAACCTTTCTTAGCAATATTGATGTCGCGATCTCATCGGGACATATACCAATCCCATTGGGATCCATTTAATCCTAATGCTCTCCATAATTGGAACTACGTCCAATTACTATTTCTGATTCTCTTAAACACTCTTATCGTGTGACCCTTTAGGTTCCGGTTATGTTGGCCACTTAGATTAACAATTAATCTGAGCAAGTCATGGCGGTATCTAGAACACATCATGACCCCAATTGACCGGAAAGTAATTGGTTTGATGAATTCATCACGAACGGATCACGAACCCTTCCATAGACAATTCTTGTGCAATTCGTCCTTTCATCATCCTATACCCCACTTGGTTATGAGTATGGCTAATATGTCAACTCTTACTAGACTAAGCCTAGCCCAAGTGAAATCAGTTCCTGTTTGAGGACTCATTACTTTATATGTCCATGAAGACACTCTTCATGACATAGTCATGCTCTGGCCAGAGACTTAAAGTAATGATCTGACGAGAGGTTGAGGTATCTCTTACATTTTCCGAAGTGATGAATCCTTTATTATTACTCAATTACCTTGAATACCTCAAACTGCACTCCAAGCACCACCCTATGAGTAACCTCCGAAGGCCACAAGGAATGGAGTCAAAATGCAGGATCGATATCAAGATATCCTTGAGTACCTCAAGTCTAAGGATACTTGCACCATTCTATGATGAGATTATCACCGACATAAATCCATGTGATGATCTCATGGCGAGTCATCCAATGAACTTACTACCACTAGTAAGCATCCATATGTCAACTCTAAATATCTCATATTTACGCTTCGAGATCCTTTGCTGATCCAATCAAGGAGTATGACATATGCTAATGCATGGGATTAATGATGTCGATCTCATTAATCCTATGACTAGGAAAATTTGAATCTTGACATAATTACACATGATAGGAATCTCGGAGTATGATCACATCATAATTTCCTTCATGCTATGTCATATATCATGGACTTCATTAAGTTGATTAAAGATCACTATCAATTCATAAAGAACATCAAATAAATGAAACATGCCTTTCTTTATTTATTCATAAAGTCTGTACATGACTATGAACAAAAAGCGCTAAAGGGAATTGCCTTTAGGGCACTACTCTAACACTAATACCCATATGTTGTGATCAGAAACAGTATTAACCTCAACGACAAACATATCTGAAGAAGTCGAGGCATCGATGCCTCTTACGCTTCGAGGACTCGAGATAGACTTTCTGGTTTAGCCTCCAGTGGCCAGTCTTGCCACAATGGAAGCTGGTTCCTTTTGAGGCAAGACCTTTGGTTTTTTTTCGTTCTTCCTACTTTCGATCTCTATCGAAACATCAACAACAAAGTGTATCGAAGTGGAACATTGCCTAGTTCCTCGGATCGAGAACAATTCTCGGATCATTCACCAATCAAGAAAATTAAGTCCAGATAATTTGTTCAAGTCAATTAGTGAGCGCAAGTTCACACTGGAAGACATCTTCAATCAACCTAACCATAGAGAGAGATAAAGACTATTAGAATAGACTTAAATGCAGGATTTAAGTTAAATGCATGATCATAAGGACTTAAATGACATGCATACAGCTCCCACTAGTTTCATAGAATCCATAACCCTCATTATGAATCCAAGAAACAAAGTGACAAAATGTCCTAGTGGGTCGATATCTGACATTGCTAAGAATGACCTTGGGTTTGCCCAACAAGCCACTTCTTAGGTCAATCGGTAGGTATCAGTCATACCAATTACATCATCGATAACCGACATTAAGAATGACCTTGAGGTTAGCTCAACAAGCCACCTTATGTCTCGGGAGGTATCAGACATACCAGTTATATCTTAGACACAACTAGCGATCAGTGCTATCAACAGTTGATGTGTGCACAAACATTGGGTTATCAACACTTGATGCGCGTACATCTGAAGTACATTACCCAACTTCGCCTCTGTCCACGTTGACCTTGAGGTTAGCTCAACAAATCAACGCTTTTAGGAAAACCGACCCATTAATCCGAAAATCTTATTTTCATGGTTCGAACATATTCGTATAGAGTGAGCTTGAGGTTAGCTCAACAACTCAACCCTAGAAGAACTCTGGTTCTTACCATATTAATGAAAGGCGTTAGTTTTCATATTACAAGGAGGATTTCAATTCAGGTCTCATCAAGCTATGGGATTATAGTCACCATGACTATATGGAGTAATTTAGGCATTGCATCAATCACATTGAATTTATCGAAAATCATCCATCATCCCACCAAGGCAAGATATAAGTCGACTTATCAATGCAAGTCGACTTATGTTGTTGCTAACATGTACAAGTCGTCTTGTATCGATATACAAGTCATTTTATCGACTCTTGCACATGTAAGTCGCCTTATCCAACTAAACAAGTAAGCCTTACGTAGGAAAAATGCTATCTAGTCGGCTAATTCTCAATCCAAGCATTCCCAATTCACAACACCAATATAACAAGTATATAAACCTTTATATTAATGTGCTCATGAAACATTTTCATCAAATCATGCATGCCATATAGTCAAACTATATAGGAAAAACTTGAAACCGATTAATCACTATTAATCACTAGATTTCCACATAATTTTAAGAATATCAAATTATCATGCTAAGTATCTCTAGGTAGGCTACACGTTATCAAGATTACTCAGGCACTTGTCACAAAATTGCGGCCAAAATAACGAGATAACGGAATAATCTAACGAGACGCTAAAGTGACCTATTCGACATCCGAAAATTATTGGAAACCAAATTTCAAGAATCTCATTTTGGCATGCATACCAGATCAATATAACACATTTTAATCACATTAAAAATGATTCAAGGCATTGGAATTCAGAAATACACAACCAATCATTTCAAACAAAACAGCCCCAGCAACTTTCTCAAAACTGCCAAGCTCTGCCTTTTGCTAGAAATAATCATTGAAACAATTTCAATTAATTCTGAGAAAATTACAGAGGTTAGTACATGTACACAAAATGCTCCATGAATTTTTTTAGGATTTATTTCCAACAAAAACTCATCAAAACTCAGAAATCTAGCCGAAACAGAATCTGTGTTTTTCAACACAGACATTCCCAGAAGCATACAATAAATTCGGAAATAAATAGTAAATCACCTTTAAAACATTTTTCCATCCATAGAGACATTCACAAACATCTTAGGGACGTGTTGGTGAAAACCCATCCGAAAAACAATTTTTCTAGAATTTATTCTCGAATTTACAAGTATACCTGTTTCAGAAATGTTCAACAGGACAGCATCCGAAACTTAGGGAATTAAATTAGCAAAACCATATCAAACGACATTGATAAATTTTTTCCTTTTATAGACACATTCAGCAACATCTCATGAGCAGGTCTATGCAAGAAAATTTCGAAAACCCTAATGCTGGACAGAATTCGAAATATACATAGGCAGCATGCTACACAGCTCAATTCACAAAGGAACTCCGACCTAGTTATCATTTTAACTGTTTATACAACACAAGTGGCTCTGATACCACTGTTGGAAAATCCCGGGGTGTCCATCACATGGACACAGTGCGGAAAACAAAACTTTTTTGTTCCGGGAAGTTCCCGAAAGCCAGGATCCAAGTGTATGTATAAATAGTCAAACCATAACGACCAAAGGAGACCGTCTCTAACGGTATTCATGCAGAGGTTGGAAATCTAACCAGGACAAACCCCTTTGACCCGAGAATAGCTAGACTAAAGACAAGACTGTTAGATCTAACCTTAGCCTTGGAGAGCTTAGGATTCAACCTTGGTGAAGCACTTTGGAGATGAGAAGAGAGTGAAGAAAGCCTTGAAAAATCCAATTTTTCTTTAAACTTCCATGTAAGTTTCGGCCATCATCTCTTCACCTTCGACTCCAGCAGCTTCCTCATGCCTTCTATATGTGTTTTAACTAATTAAAAGAACATATAAAAGTTTGGTAAGGGAGAGCCCCACGTGGGAGGGCCATTAGCCATTAAAAAGTCAAGTTAATGATGTAACTTTGACTTTTCAAACTAATCTTCTCCTTTTGCTTTCCTCCACCGACCAAACTAGCTTCCTTAACTCTTAAGGCTTGCTTTTATGCCTTTTATTCTAATTAAAAGGTCACTTAATGGCTTGGTAAAGGAAAGCCACGTGAGTGGCCTTAAAAGTGATTAAAAATCAATTTAAAGATGAAGTTTGACTTTTCAAACTTCATCTCCTCCCTATCTAATGACATATGTCCACTCATATATTAATTAATTAATCTAATTAATTAATTGATATATAGGGTTGTTGAAGTGGTCGATCAAGCTGGGTTGGTCCTCTTGATCTCCGCCGGGCCCCGTGACGAAAATCACCTAAAGCGGTTTTCAAGAATGTCGATGTCGCAATCTCATGGGACGTATCCCAATCTCATCGGGATCCATTTAATCTATTGCTCTCCAAATATTGGATCACTATCCAAAACTATTTTCTGATTTTGAGTCACTCTTATCGTGTGACCCATTAGGTTCTCGGTTATGTTGGCCACTTAGATTAACACTTAATCTGAGCAAGTCATGAGCGGCGTCTAGCAACACATCATGACCTCCAATTGACCGGAAAGTAATTGGTTTGACTAATGAAATCATATCACGAACCCTTCCATAGTCAATTACTGTGCAATTCGTCCTTTCACCATCCTATACCCCACTTGGTTATGAGTATGGTCAAAGTGTCAACTCTCACTAGACTGAGTCTAGCCCAAGTGATATCGGGTCTCGTCCAGACTCTTTACTTTATATGTCCATGAAGACCCTCTTCATGACACAGTGTGTCCGACGCCGAGACTTCCAGTAATGATCCCGACAAGAAGCTATAGGTATCTATTCGCTATTCCGAAGTGGTGAATCCTTTATTGGCTACTCAATTACCTTGAATACTTCAAACTGTACTCAAGCACCACCCTATGAGCGACCTCGGAAGGCAACAAGGAATGGAGTCAAAGCAGAATCGGTATCAAGATATCCTTGAGTACCTCAAGTCTAAGGATACTTGCACCATTGCTATGATGAGATTATCAACGACATTATAATAGAATACCCATGTGATGATCTCATGGCAAGTCATCAATGTACTTACTACCACTAGTAAGCATCCACATGTCAAATCTAAATATCTCAATATTTACGGTTTACGAGATCCTTTGCTTGATCCAATCGAGGAATATGACATGTGCTAGTCTATCCGGATTAACAATGTCCGGTCTAGTTAATCCTATGACTAGGGATAATTTGAATCTTGACATAATTGCACATGATAGGAATCTCGATGGTATGATCACATCATAATTTCCTTCATGCTATGTCATATATCATGGACTTCATTAATTTGATTCAAGATCACAATCAATTCATAATAAAATGAACATCAAATAAATGAAATATGCCTTGCTTTATTTATTCATAAAGTGCATACATGACTATGAACAAAAGCGCTAAAGGGGATTGTCTTTAGGGCACTACTCTAACAATCTTAACGTTCTGTACACACATAAGTCGACTTACACCAGCTTACAAGTCGACTTATCAGAACCGTGCAAGCATAAGTCGAGTTACATCAGGATACAAGTCGACTTACACTTACACATATGTGGTATCAGAGCCCAGAAGTACAATCTTACATGGGCATTCTGAGAAAATGTATCAAAGTGCATGCATATAAGTCATGTCTCGGCAGACAGTGATGACTGATCCCCAGTATAGCACATGAGTCTCATACATGAGCCTGTACTAGTGATTTAAGTAGTTAGAAATAGCTAGAAAAAGATGATATGGAAAATGTGATAAATGGAAGTTGTGGAAATCAAGGAATAAGAACAAGTAGATGGTACGATATGAAAAATTGGAGAATTAGTGTATTGGTACCGATGGGCGTATTATGAAATACGACACTAGAGTGATATAGGAACAATCTGTGAATGTCAAATAGATGTGAATATGTGTAGAGGAAATATAGAGATATATGAGAAATGGCAAGATTCAAAGTATATAAGTAAAGTAAATGGAAATAAAATGTTTTGTGATTAGAGTTGCGCAGCAAAAGCGTGATGAGAGTTGTGATTGTTGTGATATGGATTTAAGTGTGACTGCGTGAAACGAAACAATGAAAAGATCGAAAGGTAAGAAAATGGTATTGATAGATGAAAAAGCTGAACAGTTGTTAAGGTCAGTGGATTTGCCTATGCGAATGCACACCTGATAATGGAAATGATATCGGAAATCAATTGGTGTGTTAGTGGATAACCGACAAGTCTTATAGTTAAAAATTCATGTGAGTTAGAGTAAGAAATGAAAGTGCTTATAGTGATTGAATTGGGAATGAATTGAGATTGTAATTCGGATATTGGTATGGTAAAATCCTCATGATCGAGGATAGGTGCAAAAGGAAAAGCGTGGTCAAAACTTTAATGAGATTGAGGTATCCTAAGCATAAGTGACTAATTGGTATATTGATGTAATAATTTTAAATGGTATGTACCCCGATGAGCGGTATTAAAATGGATGCTCGGTTATGTGGATTATGGCATAGATTGATCTTCACGGGATAGCGTGAATAGCGAAATTGATTTCCTAAGGTATTGAGAATAATCGATAAGAAATATGACGATTGTTGATGATTAGGAATTGAAAGAAAATATCCACGAATTGGATTTCGATTGGATGATGAGAATTGAAAAGTTTAGCAATGAAAGGACAAATTGGAGATAAATGTGAAATGAATGAAAAGTCGTTATTGGGAGTGTAAAAGATAGAATAAGTTATTAAGAAGGTATGTGTTACGATAATGTAAAGACTTGATTGTGTAATAGGATTATTGAGCAAGTAAAAGATATTAGTTGTGATTTGAGGAGAATACCGATCTTTGGTATATTTTGTGAATATTGTAAAGGATAAAGTGGATTTGATAATGGTATTATTAACCCGCTTTGACATGATAGTGAATAAATCGCAATATGTTGAGAATCTAGTGTAAAGGAAGTGTGTCGAAATACATTTGATGAAATTGAGTAAGTTATGAGAAAATTGTTCCTCATTGGAGATGTATGATATGTAAAAAGTTATGCAAATTGATCATAGGTGTAAGGAGTTCATTATATTATTGAAGAGTGAAATGTGTAGATTGAGTTTAAAGTGGATAGTGGTTGTGATCATCGATGATCGATAGAATACATTTGAATAATGAAGAAGATAAATTGGCATAGTTGAGGAAATTGTATAGTATGCAAGTTTTATAAGAGTGAATTTGATCTTGATTGAATAAGTAATGGATGAATTATTATTGAACATGGTATTGGGAGATTAAAATGTAAATAGAGGTATTGATAAATGTGAAATTGTAAAGGACAGTACATAAGGAATTTGGAGTTATTTTTCCAATATACAATCAATCCTAAAATGTGTGGAGTGTATGATTGTATCTTGGATATATCGAGAAATTGTTAAATGTTTTCCGATCTTAGTCACGATGATAATGTTAGAGGAAAATGTGTGAATTGTATGACTAATGATTGTAAAAAGAGACACTTAGAAAATTTTCAATTCGAGTATTGATCGTGTTATTTTAAATTTTGAGGTGTTATAATAGGAAATGAATCGTAAAGATTAAAATCGATCTATTGAAATAGAGTAAAGAGATTCTATGTGTATGGAGATCGTTATAATCGATGGGCGATATTGGTATTTGATAACTTGATAATTTTAGTGTATTAGAAAGTGTTGTAAAGTTTGGAGATTCTATTAAATACGAAATTGTTTTGGATGTATATCGTTTATAAGGCAATAATGATTAAGTTATATGAGTGAATGGAAAAATGACTATGCATTTGAGTGTTTGAAATTTCGTTATTGAAACAAGTAGTGAGGCGATAAGATTATGATACCTAATGTAAGAATGAGTGTAAACCGTATCGAGTTAGTAAAGCCTTGAAAAAGAACGATTAGCGATTGGAATTCCAAGTCAAATGTGCAGGTGTGTATTGAAAGCATGGCAAAAATCCGAATTGAGAATCTTGAATAGTGGACCATATTGAGAAATTGTGAATAGTTTAGCTATAAAGAAAATGAGTAATGTGAATGGATTAAGAAGTATGAGTAAAATTCATTAAGGGAACCGTTAGTGAAAAAAAAAGTCAAGGAATAATAATAAGAGGGTATTAGAAGAGTAATAGGAAGTAGAGTGTGACATTGAGTGTAGGTCTGACCTACAGGACTGATTGCTGATGTTAAATGTGAAACTAATATGTTGCTGGAATCCATAGGGTTATGAGATTGATGTATGGATCAGAGTGATTGTAAAAATATAGATTGTTAAATTGGTGATATCAATTCGAATAGCGTATAAAAGATCATATATTCAAAAAGGAGTTGTTCATCCGGATAGTGAAGTGAACAGGACCAAATCTATCCAAAGGCCCTGAAAGATTTGAGTTAAAATTTATAAGTGATTTGGATCTGTAATAGGAGTTAAGAAATCTAAATTGATGAGAATGAATCAAATCGATGATTATCGAGATTATTGAAACCTTATGAGATTAGTAATTGGCATTGGAAAGATGCAATATGATAAGCGATACATGATATATTTCTAAATGTCACCTCGACCAATCTATGTATTGATTGAGATCATAGGTAAAAGGGAAATTAAATTCGTTATTAGTGGCCTTGATGTGATCGTGTTATGAATCGATTTATGGATTGGCAAGTCGATCTAGAATCTAAAAGATGTTTGGATCCAAAATGTTACTGGATTGAACTAGAAAATATTGTTAGGATCCGATGTATGTGTTACCAATATTGGAAGTGATGAATTGTGATTAAAAAGGGCAATGTAGGGTTTAAAAAGATTTGGCAGAAATTATGAGTATAGTGAAATAAGTGGAAATCAGGGAGTCAATGATCGAAAGGACTCCCCTATCTTTGTGACAAACCGTATATGAAATTTTGAGGACGAAATTTTTATTAGGAAGGGAGAATTGTAACATCCCGTTGTCGGGATGACGGGTATATTGGCAGTTTGGATCGGATTAGGATTGGGTACAGGCAAATGTTGCATTGTACATACATTATCGTTTTGCTTGCTCAAGCATATATATATATATATATATATATATATATATATAATACGTACATGTATGACAATTCCCGAATTGATTGTGTATCGGAAATTGGTTATAATTGTACAGATGAGAATTGGTTGTGAAAATTAGAAATTTAGTAATAAGTGTATAAATTAGGTTGTGAATATGGAATTGGAATGAAATGGAATTTAAAGGAATTGAAAGTGGAATATGAGTATAGGAATGGGTATTTGCTAATTTTGTGAATTTATGGGAACTTTTAGGGATTTTAGAGTAATGGATCCGAGCAGAAAAATTTGCTCGATGGTGATTAATTAGATTTGGTCCGAGAATGATTGGAAATTGATATGAAACAATTGGGATTATAATTTCAGGATTTATTAGTTATGGTTATTGCGAAATTGGGAGAAAAATAGAATAAAATTAGGTGATAGACTCTAAGTTTGGACTTGTGGCAACTAAATTGCCAAACAAGCCTTTAAAGCTTATATATATATATAGTTTAAATGTTCATTTCTCACCATCGACGGTCGTGGGTGAGAAAAACTTGGATTTGGAGTTCTTGAAGGATTTTCAAAGTTGAAGCTTGAATCAAGTAAGTTTCTATATGTTTATGCCTTAAATCGTTTCATTTGATCATTGATTTGAGTAAGAAATTGGTTTAGAAATTTGGAAAATGTCGATGATAGGGTTTCGTTGGTTTTAGGGTTGAATTTTGGGGATAACGATTGTTTGATGAAATAGAAGTTAAAGATTAGTTGTATGATATGTATGGAATTATTTAGGAGTGATTTGTAAGGAGAAAATTTGGATTTAGTGTTGTTATCTGTCGAAAATCTGGAAATTTCTGGGTTTTTTGGACGTGTTCGTGGTTGCACGCCGCGATGCACGAAGAACACGCCGCGGCGAGCAGGAATGTTTATGCCGCGACGTCTTGTGAAGATGCTTGTGCGTGGCAGGAGGAAAACGACGCATGCGTTACGACGTCGCACAAAAGGCCTTGTGATCGCATGCATGAGGGATGTGGTTTTTCGAAAAAAAATGATTTCTGAGATTTTAAGATTTGGGGATTTAGGAATTTGATGATTTAGTTGGTTATGGATTAATTGAATTTTTGAGAATAGGAAATTTGCAATTAAGAAGAAATGAAATTAAAGGATTATAAGGTGATTATTACAAGTAATGAGATTGAGGATTTATTTTAAATGACTTAGTTTCTTAGTGGAGTTTGGAGACTAAGAATTTTGGAATTGATAAGAATGGGATTCGGAATTTGAATCAGATGGTTATCGGGATCGAATGGCAAATGAATAGTGAACATGATTTTAATTGAAAGCGATTATAGAGTATGGAAATTGGTAAATTGGTTAATAACAATTGGGCTATTATGAATTAGAGTGAGAGTGATCAGTTGAGAAATTCGGGATTTGGATCGGAATGTCATAACATGTATAGTATTTATCGCATTTGTTAAATATGTATATGCATTGATTGGAATTGGCCTAATTGGTAATATGTGATTTATTTGATTTGATATAGAGGTTAGATGGATCGACATTCCACAGACGAGATTGGGACTTCAGTTTGTAGCTTCGGAAGTGCGGTGAAGTAACCTAGTTGGTTTCTCGACCTTATATGTTTATTAATTATATGCATTGATTGCCATGAGGAAGCGGATGGATAGATGTGTGATTGATTTGATTGATTTGGACCATGGGTGTTGAAATATTTGATTATGATATTGAAGTGCAAAGATGAGTAAATATGTATGAATGCATGAATGAATTAAATTGTGAATGCATTAGCGAAAATGATTGGGCGTAAATGACTGAAATTGGGAAGTGACACATGCATTCATGCATCACCGAATGATCGAGATAATGGTAGTTGTGACCGTAGTACCAACGTATCACAGAGCCACGAGCTCGATGCAATCGCGCGAATCCTTTGGGCTTATCGAGGCGAATCACGCTCAACGTATATGAGCTTTAAGCTCAACGCACAGACCTCGGGTCCAACGATTGATAGAGCCTCGGGCTCACTGCAGCCATATCATGCCTAACGATTTTAGAGCCACCGCTCAGCGTAAATGATTTCAATACGGTCCACAACAACGAAAAGAAAATGAAAGTGTCACATGTACATTGCATATGTGTATGGTGATTGAAAATATAAATTATTTGCAAATGGTGAGAGATGTGAATAAGGAAATTGCATGTGATATTCTTGTAAATGCTATCATGTATTATATGTATATGATTGTGAATGCATGAGTTGGGTGAACCATCGATGATGGTTTCTCATTGAGTTCGCAAACTCACCCAACATTGCATCTATTTTCAGAATTGAAGAGTACCCGTTAGTAAAACGGGAGTATGTTTGCAGAGATTCAAGTGAAGGTCGAGTCGGGATCGGTGTCGTCACATCTGCATTAGTGTAGTGAGTTTATTAAGTGGGCCCCATTTGTCTATGTGTCATTGTATTGTATTACTGAAATGTTTAGAAATGGCATTGGGCCCAGTTGGGTCATACATTTCTATACTTGATGATTGAGCACTATTGAGTGCTAGTTAATGACTGAATTGTTCATATTTGAAAAATGTTTTCTTATTAAATCGGGCCCAGATTGATTATCATTTTCCGCACTCAACTGTTTTAAAAAGGAGAAAAAGAAAAGAAAAATGTTATAACGAGATTTAAAAAGGCATTGAGTGTTTTAGTACGCCACCCTCGCGGGCACGGGCTCGGATATCACCGTAGATGTCGGGTTCGGGTCTTGTCGGGAGTGGGGTGCTACAGTATCAGATTCGGATGATGATAAACCGTGTCTAATGGTATACAACTACCACAAGTTTTTGAGGAAACAGAAGTTGAAGATCAAAATGGTGGAAGTAGTTACCAGACAGAAGACTGCTATTGCAATCGGTGTTCAACCAGTGAAGAAGATAGTAGCTGTGGTACAACCTATGGTGATTAATCATAACACATGGGAATTACTCAAACAAGACGAAAAGATCTTCTATGATACTTTGGGATTTGCTGCTACTATGCCATATCCTACAAAACGTCCTCATCCGTGTACTATTTTCCCGATCACTAAAAATCTGAGAGATAATGGTTGCACGGATATCAAATCAAGATTCCCAAAAGATTTTACCAGGGGAAATCAAAATTATATCCTCAAGATAATGCTAGTGATGATCCGTCTGCAGATCAAATTGCGTAAGAGGTACGAAAATTGATGAAGCATGCGCTTTGCACAAAAGTCGATATAAAGTGAGTCAGCCATACTAATAGTGAGGAAGACTGTCCAGTAGGGGGAAGAATAAGAACAGGAACATTTACTGATTTCCTCGTTCAGACAGTTCTTCGTATAAGCCCTTTGTCTAATACACTGTCTATTGAAGAACAAGCCCTACCCTTGCAAGGAAGACAGTTGCTGATGCTGCCTGCTCCTTTTGATTTAGATCTTCCTGAAGCGGAAACGTTCATTCGTCCACCTACCTTTGCGATTAATGAAGACTACATCCCATCCTCTGATGCTTACACTACTTCAATTCCTTTCGCTCCTCCATCAGCAGAAGTTGATCAAGCCTCTTCGTCGGTTGATCCACCAGATGAAGTTAACAGATTACGAGGTGAACTCAACGACATGAAGGAGACGGTGAATGATCTGAGAAAGTTGATAGCAGAACTGCTAAAGAGCCAGAATCGTTAATCATTTTTTATTATAACAAATAGGGAGAGCGGAAAGAAGATAATCAACATAAAAGGAGAGGATGTTCGAGACAAAGAAGGTGTGACCACAATGTATTTAAGAAAGGAAGAAGATAAGTTTTTTCTACTTTGCAAAATCAGTAAATTTACTTTGATATGTTTTCTTTTCTTGTATGTAATTTGTTATATTCAAAAATGGGGAGATTGTTAAGTCAAAACGACTTTACATAAAAATGATTTTGATGTATAACAAACAAAGAGAGATCATATACAAGAAATGCAAAGCAGACGCAGACGCAAATGCAAAGTAGACGCAGACGTAAATGTAAAAGCAGAGCGAGACATAAATGCAAAGAGCATTTAAGACGCAAATGCAAAGCGACGCAGACGCAAAACCAAAGGCATTTAAGACGCAAATGCAAAGCAGACGCAGATGCAAATGCAAAGCAGACGCAGACGCAAATGCAAAGCAGACGCAGACGCAAATGCAAAGCAGACGCAGACGCAAATGCAAAGTAGACACAAACGCAAATACAAAGCAGACGCAGACGCACAAATGCAAAGCAGACGCAGACGCAAAAGCAAAGCAGACGCAAATGTGAAGCAGATGCAGACGCATTAAAGAAACAGACGTAAGAGTCGGTTCGAGTTAATTCTGAACTCAACCGATTAACTGCTTCTTTAAAGATTCAAGATTCAAGAATCAAGCGCGCTAGAGGCGAAGGCTATAAATTCAAGTCAAGTCGGCGAAAAGTCTGCGATTTTAGAAAAATTACACAAAGTGAAAAGCGATTAAGTGCAAACTAACCGAGTGTTATCTTCTTTGTAAAAAGTGTTCAAATATTTTTCGAAAAGAAAAGGTGTATGAGATAACTGCAGAGGCTAAGTGTGAAAGAATCTTGGTTGTAGAGACTGAAGAGGGTCGTGAAAGAATACTTGTAACGATTGAAGAGATAGTGAAATCTCGGAAGAAACTCGAGGATCGGGCGTAGCCCACGGTTTGGGGTGAACCAGGATAAATCTGCGTGTCTACCACTCTTACTCTCTATCTCGTTTTAGTTTCAAATTTTATCATTACTTCATCGCTCATATACACGGTATTGAGAAGTTTAATCAATCGAATAAATAAAATTCTGTAAAATTTTTATTCCTAACAAGTAATTCTAAAAGACTTATAAAGAGGGAATACACAATTCAACCCCCTTCTCGTGCATTCTATTATTGTTTTCTAAGTCTTTGTATTAACGTGTGATTCACTTCAAAAGGTCTTGGAACTCATATGTTCTACATATAATATTCAGCGTTGATTAGATAAGTATTCATCTTGATATATTAGACACTTATGACATATTGTTTATTTTAATTACTATATTATGACATATTTGGGATTTTAAATTATATAATTCATTGTCTACATCTATTAAATTCTTGTTATACATTATTGATCATTAGCAAATCCATGATTTACTCAACAAATTGATAAATGACTAAATAAAAAATTAAATATATAATATTAAATACTTATTAAATAAATCATATTTAATATTTTCCCAATAATTAATTATTCAATTAGAATAATCATTCCATTAAAATTGATTTTAAAATCATATAATTCTCATTATTCTTAAAATTTTATTTAATTATATGTCATTTAAATTTAATTATATAAAATTTATAATTTATTAAATTAAACTAATTTTAATATATTTAAAAATAAATTTAAATAAATTATCATCTGCGACGTTTGATCACAAACGTCGTAGGTTGTAATGCTTTCTACGACGTCTAGCAGACGTCGCAGATTTCCACGTTTTCTACAACGTCTAGAAGACGTCGAAGAATGTCAAGCTTTCTACGACGTCTAAAAGAAGTCGCAGATTGTCAGTAATTCTATGACGTTCAACAGACGTCGCAGATTGTCATGCTTTCTATGACTTCTAGTACATGTCGTAGAAAGGTATGTTGTTTCCACGACGTTTAACTCAAACGTCGCTCATTCGCTTACGTTTTTTTGACGTTTCCCCAAACGTCGACAAATCACCTAGGCTTCCTCGACGTTTTCTACAAAACGTCGATAAAAACGTTTGCTTACTCCCCTTCAACGATGTTCGGTGCGAAGTTTTTAAAAACGTCACAAAAAATGTTCACCGACGTTTTTCTAACATTTGCGACGTTTTTAAAACGTCACAAATTGGGTATTTTCCTTGTAGTTTATTGGTATGTTAGGTTCAACCTACCCCTTTATTGTTGGGAAACCAACCATGATTAAATGAAGGTTGCAATGGATACAAATAATTTTACAATATTCAGATTGAATCTCTTTAATTAAATAACTTGAAAAATATCGATTATAAATAAAAGATTGAATTGTATTTTATTCAAATTCCTAAAAACATTTCTTATCTAATTGCCAACCATAAATTGTTCACATTTCTAACTTCAAATAGTATTCATAGAGCACCAAAAAAAAAGTCGAGCGATTTAAGAAGAAAAGCGAGAGTAATAACTCCTTTATAAATTTCCTATTTATAGAAAGGACATTAGGTTTCCTTTCTTATTAAAATTAAAATACTGTTTAAAGTCTAACTCTAATTATAATTAGAATTTAATTATAATAAAATCAAATATGTCATATTTAATTCTTGAAATTTCTTAAACTTCAAAATTAAATCTAACATAATTAAATTGATTTTCTCTTTCAAATTGCTATTTTTGTATGAAGTAATATGTTTTGAATATGTTGGCAATGACCATAAATTATAATTCTAAATAAATTAAATTATCTTTAAATTTATCTTTAATTTATAATTAAACTATTCAAAATCACCGATCAAGATTAAAATCTAACAATATGTGATGAACATCTAAATATTAAGAATATCAAAATGGTTGTACTTAACCTATCCATACATAGTTAAAATGTATAATTTAATCCTTTTATCGTTAAATGATCTAATTGGATATAAAGTATAGGATTAATGTCTACTCTTTTAAGTACAATCATATTCTTTCTTGTTAATTAGAAATTGATTTATAATTGATACTTTAAAACAATCTTTTACAATGTTATTTCACTCTAGCTAGAGATTTCCTTGAATCATTATTAATCAAGAATAGTACAATATTCTCCATATGTAACATCTCATCACCAATGGGAAGGATAAAATAGTAAATTTAGATCGGGTTGTGATTTTGTACATGTATTTCGGCATACATGCATAAAATGGCCTCTATACAGATATGAAAAGTAATTTTTGCAAATGCATATGATTGTACATGAACTCGTGACAATTCCCGGCCTCTGTGTCTTTGTGAAAAATGTGAACTTTGTGTTTGAAAAATTGAATTGGAGTGATTTATATGTATTCTGCATAAAATTGCAAAGTGGGTACCGATGAGATTTCTGGTACTGAAAATGACTGTTCAATTGGCACTCTAATTAAAGACTTAATTTAGGAATTTTGTTTTAGTATGAGCCATTGAAATTTGGAGAGATTTATGAAAATCAAAGAGAATGAATTGTTTGACTTGGAAATTGATAGGCATGAAAGTAAGTAATTCTGGAAAAAATTGAATCTCAATTCAGCCCCTAAGAATTTGAATTTCTGAATTGAAGTAGTGAAGTTATCAGATTTTGTATAAGGGCAATTTGGGCAAGATACTTAAGATTATAAGGCTTAAGGTTAAAGGAAGGGGAAAAATGGACATTTCATAATTAGTAAGGGTATAAAAAGGGAAATTAGGGTTTGTGAGTGGGAAAAGGAGGAGGAACTGTGGAAGAAGAAGAAGAAGAGAAGAAGTGAATGGTTTTTGCAGAAATCGTGAAGAGTCTAAGGATTTTGAAAGCCAAATCAAGTAAGTTTAAGCCTTTTTCCTCTTGATTAGTTAAATGATTCATGTGTTAAGTGGTAAAAGTGATATAATAGGTTATGTATATGTTGGTTTAGGGTTTCCGATCATGGGGTGAATCTTAATGCTTTGTGAATGAATGATATTAGTTTAAAATGAGTTGAAAATGAAGTATAAGTGATGTTTAAGTGTTTAGATGAAAATGGGAGAAATTGGATTGAAATTGTTGAGAAATCAGGTTTCGGGAGGCTTACGGGACTCTCACGTCGCGACGTGCTCATCGCGATGCCTTGCAAGCACGAAGACGATGCATGCCACAGCGTGACGACGCGTCGTGGGGTAGGCAAGAGTGCACGCCGCGACGCACACTTGTGCTGTAGCGCCCCCTCACCGTAGGGTACACATCAGGACTACCAACACGTATCCCACGATAAGGTGCACTACCAGAACAGTTCCCCTAAAATCCACATGGCATCGCAATAAATAAAATCACAATTTGTCAAAAATCAGTAGATTTAAAATTTACAATATCATCTAATCTGATCATCCGGTGACAAGATAGACAAGTCTATCGGTTCCTAACAAACCAAAAGGAAGGCGATACTAAAGTCTATCCTAAGTCATCCTCAAAATACTAACCCAGCTGACCAACCTGTGTGCTATCGCGTCTCTTGCCAGTAACTCGCACGGCACGAACAACCATCTCCGGAGCTAGGAGTCTACTCTATTAGTCCTAAAAAATACGATGCAAATTTTGGGTGAGTTTTGCGAACTCAGTGAGAAACCATCATCGATGGTTCACTCCAATCATGCATTACGCGTATCGCGTCTGACATAACATAATTTATATATATACAACCTACGATGGTTTATAATAGTTTACGATGACCGAGAACAATGTACGATGATAAGCAGTTTGCGATATCACGTACCAATCACGATCTATCTGATGTTTACAATATTACATCGCAGCTCACTTGTAGTCTCTAGCGATTCTGAAATCAAATATCAACTCACAATAATCCCTCACAATTTACAGTGTCATATCACAGTTCACAGTATTATGCCGCAATTTACAATAGCACTAACATTTAGCAGTATCATATTGCGGTTCTGATAAATCATGTCATTGTCACAATTCACCATTTTAGGCATTGATGACAAGATGCAATGCACGTGAGACTCTTTTCGATTATTGATGTTGTGCCCAAGCGCTCGATCGGTGATCGATGGGGCGCGTCGAGATTTCTCCCCTCGGGCTAAGCCCGTCGATGCAATCTGAGCTCGAGGCTCTTTTCGTGAAATTAGCAACTTGGGCACGTCCATTATCGATCATGCATTTATGCATGCAATGCGATGTTCATGATTGATATTGATAATTGATAATTAGTGATCGATAGTCTGATGTCTGGCTATAAAAGCCCGATATTCATGATGTTCATGTCACCAAGAATTCGATCCAATCTGATGAGTTCGGTTCATCTGATAGAAGCATGTCACTCGATCATGCACATTTCGAATATATCAATAATCATGCGATTTCACAATATCATGCGATAGTCCAATCAATACAATGAAACACATACACTTTGGTCATACGCTTTTCAAGAATCATGCAGCTTCAATCTTACATTTCAAAGAGTTATCTGATGCAATTCAATCACATCTGATTCGATAATCATGTAATTTACATTGTCAAGTAGTTCACGGTGAGCAATAGGCAAATCGAACTTTGAGAAACCATCTAGGTTACTCACTTTACTTAGAAGCTCTTTTGAAGTCCCAAAGAATGTCCGTGGAAACGACGATCCAACGGCACCTCTATAACATGCGATCAAAGATCTATTATTAATTGCTCAATTAACCGATTCAATGTGCATATGTCTCAATGAAATGATGTACAATGCATGTTCACGATTTTTCGGCACTAAATCCCAATTTCGGTACTTTAAGCTCAATCCTATCTCTTTGTTCAATTGCTCACCAATAAATGATCCATTCCTACGATTCAGTTGTAAGTACAAGTCGACTTGTACTACTGATAAGTCGACTTGTTCTTAAAAAGTACCGATAAGTCGACTTGTACATTGGCTAAGTCGACTTATTCAAGGACGGTACTGTTTATTTGTGCCCTAAAGGCAATCCCCTTTAGCGCGTTTTATTCAAAGTCGTGTGCAGACTTTATGAATAAATAAAGAAAAGGCATTCTTCATTAATTTGATGTTCATGAACATTGTTTATGAATTGATTGGATCTTTAATCAGATTAATGAAGTCCATGATATATGACATAGCATGAAGAAAATTATGATGTGATCATACTAAGAGGTTCCTATCATGTGCAATTATATCAAGATCTAAATTCTCCTAGTCAAAGGATTAATGAGACTGGACATCATTAATCCGGATAGACTAGCACATGTCATATTCCTTGATTGGATCAAGCAGTGGATCTCAGAAACTGTAAATATGAGATATTTAGAATTGACATGTGGATGCTTACTAGCGGTAGTAGGTTCATTGGATGACTGCCATGAGATCATCACATGGATATCTTATCTAGTGTCGATGATAATCTCATCATAGCAATGGTGCAAGTATCCTTAGACTTGAGGTACTCGAGGATATCTTGAATCTTGATCACGTACTGACTCCATTCCTTGTTGCCTTCAGAGGTAACTCATAGGTGGTGCTTGGAGTACGCTTTGAGGTATTCAAGATAATTGAGTAGCCAATAAAGGATTCACCACTTTTGGATTAGCGAAGAGATACCCATGGCCTCTTGTCGGGATCATTACTTGTAAATCTCGGCGGAGTGAATATGTCATGAAGAGTGTCTTCATGGACATATAGAGTAATGAGTCCTAGGGCGAGATCTGTTATCACTGGGCTAGACTACATCTAGTGAGAGTTGACACTTTGACCATACTCATAACCAAGTGGGGTATAGGATGGTGAAAGGACGAATTGCACGGTAATTGTCTATGGAAGGGTTTGTGATCCGGTTCGTGATGAATACATCAAACCGATTACTTTCGGTCGATTAGGGGTCATGATGTGTTGCTAGATACCGCTCATGACTTGCTTCAGATTAATTGTTAATCTAAGTGGCCAACATAACAAAGAGCCTAAAGGGTCACACGCTTAAGAGTGTCTCGGAGAATCAGAAAATAGTAATTGGACGAGTTCCAATTATGGAGAGCATTAGGATTAAATGGATCTCAATGGGATTGTGATATGTCGATGAGATCGCGACATCAATATTGCTAAGAAAGGTTTAGAGTCGTTTGACCACGGGGCCGAGTAGGTAGTAGACCAACCCGAGTTTGATTTGGACTGCTTTAGCAATTATATATATTAATTAATTAAGTAAATAATTAATTAATATATATAAATATAAGCCCATGTCGTGGAATGATGGAGAAGAGATAAGAACTTTGACTTTTCAAAGTTTATTAACTAATTCATTAAAGAATGAATGGCCAAAAGCTTCCACTTGTCCTAATTTCATGGTTGCCTTTTAATTAGTTAAAACACATGTATAAGGACATTGGAAGCTTGATGGTCGACGGGGCTAGGTTTTGAAGAAGGAGAAAGCTTCCTTAATAGTTAAGGTTTAAAAGCTTTGAAAAGGTTTCAACTTTCTTCTTCCTCATCAAGCACCATCGTTTCTTCTCTTCTCCAAGCACAAGGTTTCAACGTGCTCCTCAAGCTCTCCAGGACAGAGGTAGGCTCTAGCAGGCTTTAATCTGTTCTAGCTATTCCCGGTTCAAAGGGGTTTGATCCGGTTAGGTTTTCTGATCTCTGCGTGGATCACCTTTAGAGATAGTCTCTATTGGCTATTTAGGTTGATGTCTTCATACGGATACCTGGATCCTGGGTTCGGGAAGGTCCCGGGAACAAAAATTTTTGTTTTCCGCTGCCTGTACATGTGATGTACCTCCTGGGATTTTCCTACAGTGGTATCAGAGCGTCTGGTATCCCGTATGAAGCTAAAACCTAAGCTAGATCAGAAACCCTAAGTGCTGTTGATGTTGATGCATGTGTACTGCCCAGATTTCGAATTGCTATAGAGATAGGGTTTTTCGAAATTTTTTTGCCCAGAAATGTTCATAACATGTTAGAGAATATGTCTATGAATTTTCAGAATTTATCGATTTGATTTGATATAGTTTTTCTAATTAATTCCCTAAGGTTACAGATGCTGTTTTGTGAAACGATTCTGGAACAGGCAGTAGTATAAAATCGAGAATAAATTCTAGAAAAATCTTTTTCTGGATTTTCCTTCACCTACATGTCTCTAATATGTTGGTGAATGTCTATGAGCATGGAAATTGGATTTCAAGGTGATTGGATATTTATTCACGAATTTATTCTATGCTGTTGGGAATTGCTGTGCTGATGAACGCAGAATTTTAATCGGTTTTGTTATTTTGGTTTACTGAGTTTTTGATGGCATAAAATCCTGAAAAAATTCATGTAGC